>PVJL010003469.1:0-156860 GCA_004026885.1 Lyroderma lyra | reverse complement strand
CCCCCCCCGCCCCCGGCCTCCGGCCTTCCGCCTGGGACCTCCCTCGGCCTCGGGGCCCTCCCCGGGGGGCGGCCACCGCCCAGGGCCCCCCTCCGAAATGCGCTCGCGGTGCTCCGGCCCTCCGCAGCAGAGCGGGCCCAAGCCGCCTCCCCCCCCCCCCCCCCCCCCCCCCCCCCCCCCCCCCCCCCCCCCCCCCCCCCCCCCCCCCCCCCCCCCCCCCCCCCCCCCCCCCGGCCCCGGCTTCTCCTCACCGGCCTGGCCCCCCTCCGGCCCCTTCTGCGTCGGTCGGTGAGAGACGGCCTCCTTGCCCACCACCCAGCAGAGCAGCCTGCCGGCCTCGGCCTTCGCGGGGCCCTGCTCACCTCCCCGCCTCGGGGCTTCCTTCATTTCTTCCCCGGCACCGCTGTCTTCCGTGTGGGGCCCTGCACGCACTCTTTGCTCTTCCCGGGGTGCCCTCCACCTTTGCCCTGACAAACGCGGGCTTGCGCATCGGGTCTTAGTTTACCCGTCACCTCCTCCCGGAAGTCCTCCGGGATCTCCCCCACCAAAGGGGCTGAGTGCCTCCCTGTGCATCGCACCGCATGAGTCTATTCTTCCCGTCCCGAGTGGAGGAGACATGTAACACAGGAAGCACGTCTGCGTTGCCCTGCCCCCAACCTCGATGTCTAGAGCTGTGTCTAAAATATAATAGAGAATAAACACCGAATGGAAAGCAAAACAAGTCAATGCAAGCAGAGAGCACAGCAAAAGTAATGGGCTCCGGGAGCAAAGACCTGGGTCCCTGTCTCAGCTCTGCGACTCCCCAGCTACACCGCAATGTCTGCAGGCCCAGAGGAAAGTAAGGCCGGGATCGCCGCCCGTCTCGCCAAGTCTCCCTTGGTTCCAAACAACGATAATTCTTCCTGTCTGATCCCAGGTAGCATATACTCTGCTGCATATCCCAGAAAGAGACCTTTGCCTTGTATTGATTCAGACAGAATGCCAACAGCTTGATGGAAATATAAGAGGCCCGAGAAAGGCCAGCAGGCGACAGAAGTAATAAAAAAACACTGCTCGCTGACAGAAGAAGTCTCCTAAATCAAGACGAGGGAGGAAGTCATTCTCGACAACAACCCAAGGAGCAGAGACAGCCAATGCAATGACTTCCTCTCTCCGCCCCGTATTTCTCTGTCCCTGTCACTCTACCTGCTACACAAACTCAGAGACTCGCCTTCTTACTCATGGGGGAGGGGCATGTCTTAGATGATTATGGATCAAGTCCCCAGACTGCCTCATAGCTTCAGGAGACTGTTGCCTATTTCCAACTAGGAACACACCATTTGTTTTAAGTACTAAAAGCTCCTTCTTGTTTTGAGTAACAAAAGGCCCCGGATGAGGGAGAGGCTGGTGAAGAAGTGTAATCAAGGAGTCACTTCTAGAAGACCTTTAGTCAATCATGGAAAATCGTGGGTCCGAGCGCTACAGACCTGCAGAGCAGCCGGCAGCCCACCTCTCTCTCTTATTTTCTGTCTCCTCTTTCATTTGGTTCGGAAGAAGCGATTCTGTGTACTGCGTGCTCGGTGCCTGGATCGCCAAAGAATCCCTGGGACTGGGGCAGAAACGGGTGTGGATAACAGAAGAAAACTTCAGAGGTTCCAGGGAAAGCCGGTCTCACCACAGGATCGCAAGTCACGTGGAAATAAATGAACTCGACACGGAGGAATTCCACTCAGCGTGAGGGCCACGATGGGAGTCGTGGTGCAAAGTGCTGGGCTTCAAACGTGAACAAAATACAGTCCTGGAGGTCAGGCACGAACAGGGGTTCTCCACTAAATCCCTAGGGAGCTTTTAAAACCGAGGCTGGTGGGAATGTAAGACGGTGTAACCACTGGGGAAACCGTGAGGTGCTTCTTCAGAAACCGTTAAAAACAGAATCACCACGAAGACTTGTAATCGGGGGATCCGTGTTCATAGCAGCATTCCTCACACTAAGCAAAAGGTGGCAGTGCCCCAAGTGTCCATCGACAATGAATGGCTAAAGAAAATGTGGTGGGAAAGTGCAAGGGACTATGACGTGGTCTGAAAAACGCAAGGAAATTCTGACCCATGGTGCACCCTGGGTGGACCTCGAGGACACAGTGCTCAGGGAAAGAAGCCAGTCACCGAAAGGACAAATTCTGTATGGCTCCACTTCCATGAGGCACCCGAAGGAACCCCGTGCATAGAGACAGGAAGTGGAAGGGTGGTTGGCAGGGCCTGTGGGCATTACTGCTTATCGGGCACAGAGCTGCTCTTTGCCAAGACGGAGAGGGTTTTAGGGACAGACGGTGGGAGCCCAGCACCGTGAATGTGTTTTGTGGCACTGAACTCTACCCTTAAAAGTCATGAAGAGGGTCAATTTTATGTCGCGTGCATCTTATCACAATTTACAAACAAATAAAAGCTACATTTTTGACAACCTTGGTGTCTGGGTCCCACCTTCAGAGAGCTTGACTTAACGGGTCTGGAGTACGATCTGGGCCTGGAGGGTTGTAGAACCTCCCGGGAGAGTCTAATGTGCAGCCTAGCTTGAGAACGGCTCCTGTGCACTGTGTCAACCACTGGTCTACTGAGAAGCAACCAAATCCGGAGGGACAGACCGCGGACTCTGTCACCTAAAGGCTCCTGAGTGCTTTAAACTTGGGTGAGCCTCAGCCTACCCACTCCCTGCCTGTGTTTACATAACAAACCCAGCGCATGTGTGTGGTGAGGAGTCATTTAAGATACACTAGGAGGAAGGATTTTATACTTTGACAATCAAAAGACGGTAATTAGGTGACAGAAAGTAACAAGCACCAACAGGGGTCATTTGCTTTTTCTCACAGATATCTAGAGGCCGGTATTCAACCACCAAAGTGAAAGGAAAGGAATCCCTCCTTCTCTCCCTCAGAAGCCTCACAGAACCTCACTAGCATCTTTGTCAGGGCACCAGCCGGGCATCCGAGTGGCCTGTGTCAATGTCTGCTTCTCCAGAAAGGCCAGCCGTGACCACCTCGTCACCACAGGCCTCGCCGTGCCCAGCACACAGTGGGCATTCGATCACCATGTGCCAAATCGGGGTGAAATGCATTACTGAGCAGCAGGGAAACCTGAGCAATTCAGTGCGTTTCCAACAACATGTCCCTGTCACTAGCAGATTCCTTCCTCCTGGGACCAGCTTCATGTCCATGAATAGTAAGTTGCGCGTGCACAAAGCAAGAATGGTGGCCCTAGAGACAAGGAGATGCTAGGATACGGACACGGGATCGCAACTCAAACAAAGGCCCTAGGTTCCTGACGCCCACGACATCACTCAACCATCACTCAACGGGATGCTTCCACCCCGGGGCTGTTAGCATAAACCACCGGTTCCCAAGCTGTGGTACCCATACCCTGGGGGTACGAGCTGGGCCATCAGGGGTACGGGAAAAATAATGAGTCATGGAGAAAATACAAGTAAAGTAAAAACATGCAAAGTGATACTTATGGGGCAATAAATGCTAAGTGTGAATCCCCGTTCATGGAGACACTTCAAACTGAGATCCCATGAGCGGATGATGATGGGTGAGGGCGTGGCTATGAGCCCTCCCCACAAACCGCTCTTCCTCCAATCATGACGCACAGTTGTCATCTCTGCTCCTAAGGATGGCACCCAGCCCTAGAATCAGAAATAGTCCCATGTCCGGCCCTCATTCCAAAGGATTATGGTTGGGTAACTGGGCTGTCATCCTCAGACGAGTCCTTCAAGTCCCACAGACTACAGGAAGGGACACACTCAAATCCAGGTGTGTCTGACTCTAGAACACGCCCAATCTCTATTTAACCATCCCAGTTCCTGGTCTTCAATGAGTCACGTCTAAGCTGATTGACTTGGTGTGCAAGTCCCTCCCATCGGTGCTCCCACTCCACCCACCTCATCTCAACTCTCATCCCTCACGGTTGACTTGACCCTGGGAAGGACAGCCGTCACTGCCCACTCTCCTTCCTGTTGTTATAGAAACCTCTGCTCCTCCCATGCTTCTCACGTGAAACAGCCATCCTCTCCCAATGGCAGACCCTTCTTCATCCTTAAAGACACGAAACACAAAGGCCTTGCATTGGTGTGAAGCAACCCCATCTCGCCCGGCAGTTCTCCCAATGGGGCTTCCATGCCGAGAAGCCAAAGGTCATGACCTTCCTTAGAAGACACAGTCATCAACTTTTAAAGCCTCTGGCCAGCCCCCAACTCCCCCCCTCAGAATTCTTCCCACGTCCACCAAGGGTGGGTGACTAGAGCCACCATGTTTGCAGGGAGTGGCCTGCCAGCCTGGCCGTACCTGGGACTGGCAGCGTCTCTCCTGAGACTTGGCAAGGCCTCAGCGCTCAGGGGAGGGAGCTGGAGCGCAGAGGACCAGGAACCCACACCGTGCCAGCTGGCTACATTTGACCTTGGTGCCAGCTGGCTACATTTGACCTTGGGCTACGGAAAGCAACCCGAGCCAGTCTGCAGCAAGAGGAAGAGAAAGAAGGACTCTCTCTGGGAGGAAGAATGGGAGGGCGCACGCCGCCTCTTCCTGGAGGCTTTCCGGTCCCTGACTCCAACGTCAAGGCCTGCCAGCCCCGCCTGCACCCTTGTTTTCCATGTGACCCCACCCCCGCCACCGCGCCCCAGACGCGTCTGCAGTAAGTTTCATCTTGTGCAGCCAAAGGCTCCCAGGCTGCCCCAACCCCAGGCGGGGGACACAGTCAGTACCCGACTTTCTCACTCCGCGGATCAGCAATGAGGTAAAGGCGTGCGTGTCACTACTCACTACAGCGGGGTCCGCCACCGCCTGCTGTCACCGGGCTAAATGCAGGGTGTCCACAGGCAGACCAACGCACCCTCTGAAACAGGGCAGCCCCGCTGTTTTCTGTCCTGTTTCAATCGGAGGTCGCGTCGGGTCAACCTACTTCTGGGCTCCTGCCCCCCCATCGGGTCAAGCCTGGGCTTGGCTTCCTCCTCGGCCTCCAAACGTGGCATTGACTGACGTGGCACTCGGTCAGCTGACGGATGGCCACAGCCACTTAGCTCACCGCTCCCGCCTCGCCTCTGCCCCGAGGCTGAATCTCCCCTTGTCCGACGAGCCGCCCCGAAGCCCCGGGCCCCCCAGCCGGCCCAGCTCCCTCTCTCCAGGGTCTCCGAGCTCCGCTCACAGCCTGCCTTGCAGTCACTCTTACTGCGGGACCAGCTTCAGCAAGTCACCTCCCAGACGCAAGGACGAAGCTCCGCTCCTCTCCGTGACCCTGCAAGGACCACCACCTCCTCCGGCTGGCTGCTGTCAGTCATTCTGGCACCAAGCTTACGGCGAGTAAATCCTCAGAGAGGTCAGGACGGTACCTTGTTATTTTTAATTATTCAAGAAACACATGAATAAGTTCTCATTTTAAAAGAAAGCTGTAGAAATATAGAAAATACAAAGCAAAAGCTTCCCCACATTCATTCACTCTCTGCTCCGCAGGCACCGTCACTGTCATCGGCTCACTGTGTCCTTCCAGAACTTTCTATGCCCTGGGAGCATACAGTCACCCCCAGGAATCCACTGCTTGGAAACGCGTCGAATTTGGCACGTGACGCTTTGTGACGTGCCCATTTTGTCCCGGTCCTCGTCGTCCGTTTGGTCCTCGACACGCAAGCTAGAGTTGGTCGGTGTCGATGGCCTCGTGGCTTGCTCCCCTTTCCAGCCCAGACAAGGGGGTTCACGTGTGAGTCGCGCAGTAGCCCTTGCCCTGTGCGCGTCCCCGTGGGTGTCAGCTCAGCCCCTGCGGTCACCGGCGTAAGTCTGGTTGAAGAACGCGCCGCGTTTATTTACATTATCCCTTAGGGAAGGATTTGTTTGGTGTTCATCGTCTTAGGTACGTGTCACCCCACCCACGAGTCCCGAGGTACCACTGTTCATTTATTTATAAATAAACAGGTTTGTTTTGGTTCTTTTTACATAGATGGGATGGTTTGGGGGCGTCTCGGGTGCAACTTGCTGTTTCTCGTGTAGCACTTAGACACCTTTTCCGAGTTGCAGAAGATTTGTGTTACTACAATGGCTTTACGGCCAACAGTGCATTTTCCTGTTGATGCCTATTGATGTTGCTTCCAAAGTAAGTAATGATGTCATTTTAGCACGTCTTCCATCACATAAAACTATCATTTTAAAAATGTGAATTTAAATCAAAATAAGTAATAAAAACATGAGTTCTGGATATTTTGCTATTCCAATTTTTTATTTTTATTGCCTTATACAACAATCATAAAAATTATATTTCTAGATCTGTTTCAAATATGCTTATGTAGCATTGTAATAAAGATAACTTAAAAGGGAAAAAAAGCAATTCTTGTTACAGGCAAGCTTTCTGACCTCAGACAAATGTATCAGTTATCTACTGCTGTGTAACAAATTACCTCCCAACCTAGTGGCTTAAAACAACCATTTACTACCTCACAGCTCCTGCGTGTCAGCTCAGCTGGGCCCTCTGGCTCAAGGCCTCACAATCCAATCGCCAGCCAGGCCGCGGGTCTCGGCTGGCTGCTGGCCAGAGACGTCGTGCCTTTTGGTGGAGCCTCCACAGGGCTGCTCCCAACACAGCAGCTGCCTTCACCCACGGGGAAGGCCAGACACACAGAGGTCTTTTTGCAACCTAATCTTGGAAGTGACATTCCATCACTTCGGCCGTATTCCACTCCCTGGAAGTGAGGGAGTAGGTCCAGCTCTCACTGGAAGGGAGGGATGACGCAGGGAATGCACACCAGGAGGAGGGGTCATTGGAACCATCTTGAAGATCACCTTCCATAAGGAACTTGGTCTCTCCGCACCTCAGTTTTGTTGTCTGTAAATATCTACCTTATAGGAGATGATGTGACTATGAAAGGAATTAAAATATGTACGAGATGTGATCAAAAAGTATGGTGAATGTTTACATTTTTTTTTAATTTATTACAGTAAAAGACACATGGTCACGAACCCCCTCACTTCAAACACACTGATGGCATCGCTCATGCCACTTTCTGAAGCAGCTCTGGAAGTCCTCTTGTGTGAGTGTCTTTAGTTGTGCTGTCGTGGCCGCCTCGATGTCCTGAATCGATTCAAAACATCTACTTAACATGGTCATTTTGACTTTGAGAAAGAACCAGAAGTCGCACGGTGCCAGCTCTGGTGAATAGGGTAGATGAGGACACACTGTCACATTTTCTTTTTATGGAAATGTATGCTAATATGTTGTTCGTGATCCATGATTGACAGCACATTTTAAAGCACACCTTCTCTCCACCAGAGCTCACAATCAACTGATAGCACCGAGCAAGTTAAACCTGTCACACTGTTACTCAGGTTCGATGCGCCACTTCCTGTACCGAAGATCCCTGCCTTTCCGCTCGGTGGCTTTCAGCAGCAGCCCTCACTGTCACCGTTATTTCTTGATCGTACCTCATAAAGTGCTTAGAACAGTCCCTGGCTCAGGGTGAACACTAAAGAACTATTAGCCCTCGGATACTGCCTACGCTGTGCCACACACAGTCGTACCAAGTTCATGGTGGCTGTGCAAGAAATACACGCACTGAAAGACTTACAATGACTCAAAAGAAGTTTGAGCAGGTGGAAATTACCCAGAAACGAAAGTACTTCATAAAGACCACGGTTCCTACCATCATTATCAGGGGGCTTCACAGTCCCCTCCAAATTTCCCACAAGCTTCCCCGTGCTAGAAATTTCCAAGCAGCGAGTTCCAGTCCACCCCCGAGTCACGCCTCAAGCTCAACAGCCGCAGCCGACCACACTTGGTTCTGCCAGTGCACTCCGCTCGCCTGATTGCAGAAGTTGCCCAATTCGCAAAACCACACACTTCGCAAGCGACAGAGAGGGCAGCAGTTTAGGTGAGGGAGGGGCTCTCCGGCGAGATTTGTCTTTAAACCAAGACTCACCCTATTTCAAGAAAGGTTACTCGGTACAGCCCTAAAGGGTAGTCGAGAGCGGGCGATGGGTTAAAGGAGAAGTGTCCAGGGGGTTCCCTGGTGGCGTAGTGGCTAGGCTTCAGCGCCTCCATGTCGCAGCCGGGGTTCGATTCCCGGCCAGGGAACCACCCAAAAAAAAGGAGAGGTGTCCTGCTTTGCACATGTCCCTTTTGTGCAATTCGGGCTTGAGTGGGTGGGGGAAGGCGGCCAACCTGCCCCGCAGCAGATGTGGTAAATGAGTCAGGAATCAGGAGATGATGCAAGGCCGCCCCCCACCCCCACCCCGGGCCTCAGAGCCGCCCATTAAGCCCTAGCCCAGCAACCGCAGCGCCTCCCCAGGGTAGATAAGCCTCCCAGCCCACGCAGGCCCTCCTGACAGTGTCCTAGCTGCCAGGGCGCAGGGGCCCCAAGGAAGGAGGCAAAGCAAGGACCGGAAAGGCCAGCCCGGCAGCCTGGGGAGTGGCCAATGTGGGCCGACCAGTAGGCTCGGGCCACTCCCGGCCTACCTACCTGCTGCGGCTGCCCGGCGTGGAGTTTGTCATCTAATCACCCGGAAGCTCTGAGACAAAGTTGCCTTCGGAACAGCCAGGGCCTGGCTGGCCGGAGCCCTGACAGCTCATGCCAACACGGCAGGGGTGGGGACCCTGGTGGGGACCCCACTTCTCCTTGTAAGCCTGGGCCAAGGCGGCAAGGCGGTGGGGGACACTGGCCCTGAGACCAGCGACGGGGGAACGAAAATGAACCCTGGTAATGAATTCCACTCGCTGGGGTGTCAAGTTGAAATGGAAAATATATTTTCTCCAAATAAAAGTGAAACTGTGGTGGGTTTTTTTCCGGTTGTTGTCACTTTTATGTTCTTTGATATAAAAGGCACCAATGGAATAAATATTTTTTTTTCCTCTCAAGACGAGCTAAGGAGAGAATTCCTGTAAAGGGCGCCCACGACATTCAGTGCTTTCTTACAGGCTGTGCAGCTGTTGCCTGAAGGGTGCCCACCTTAACTCCTCAACCAGAGTGTGCAAGGGAGACAGGCCAGGAGTCACAGAGGAAGCCTCTGAAGATGCTATCAGCCGTGTGATGCTGAGCAATCCACCTCCCTGTGTCGCAGTTTCCTCGATGATAAAACAGAGACGACAATAACAGGACCCATCACGCTGGGTTGTGGCAGTCCTTACAACTATCTGTGCCGGCACAGAGTGCGCTCTCAGTAATGACTACTTTGTATGCCCCCTTCCAAACTCTGATTCAGCCGTGTTCGAGTGCTTTTCAGAAAGCGACAGTGGTTACCACGTGTCCGCCATTGAGGTAAAGGTCTCATCGGGCCACCTGAGGCTCCCGTGCACCACCCACAACCCCAAGTCCCCTGCAGTCCCAAATGCCTTCTCCCACGGTGCTACGACGTCTTCACCCCCTCCCCAATTTATCATCTGAAATCCTCTCCCACGAGTGTTCAGTAATCCACATTGCTCCCTTACTAGAACGGAAGCTGAAGGAGAACCATCCTCAGAGCCCAGACAGTGGCTGGCACATAGTAAATGCTCAGGAAACTTCGAATGACATCACATCGATCAATTATTTTCAAAATTTAGGTCATCTTCCACCAATTCCAATGTAGTCCTTCTAAGGTATCTTTTATAAGATTAAGCTTAACGTATTCTGGGCTCTGACAGCCTACTTCTTGAATAGATTTTACTCACCGATACTCATTATTAAACATTCACTAACAGTATTTTTTAAATAACAACTAATGTTTAAGCAGTGCTTCTGTCGGGCCAGGATCTTAGAATGTATCAAAATCATTTAATCCTCACCATCCCACCTATAAGCCAGGTGCTGTTTTTATTCCATTTTCACAGGAGAGAAAATATGAGGCACCAGAAATTAAAGAAATTGCCCGAAGTCACACAGATGGAGAGCAGCTTCGCCCAGTCCTGTCGTTCCTTTTCACTGTCTCTCCTACAAAGAGTCATTCGGGCGGTCCCTTCCAAGTCCAGTATCAGTGGGTCAAAGCATACAGAAAGTCACTTTACCTGGGAGCACACAGTGCACCTCACATTAGCCTGTGACTCTGCGACAACATGGGCGGATCTCCAGCGCATGTGGTAAATGAAATAAGGCAGATGGAAAAAGTCAAGAACCACACCCTTTCACTTACGTGGGGTACAGAGCTGAAAGCAACACACACTCAAGGGCACAGACACCAGTTGAGTGGTTATCGGAGGGTAAGGGGGCAGGGACGGAGGTAGGAAAGGCTCAAGGGGTTCCTACATGTGACGCCTGAAGATCTGTATTTGGGTGGTGAGCACAACACAACACACAGATGATGTATTATAAAATCGTACACCTGAAACCCATACGACTTTACTAACGAACGTCACCCCAATAAATTTAATTTTAAAAATTAGCGTGTGCTGTGGCCTGGGTTCGATTCCCAGCCAGGGAACACCCCTCCCCCCCACACACACACACACATATTAAATGAGCGTGTGGTTCACTGCAGGACAAGCGTGCACACCTCGCACTTGGACTTCCACGGGAACCTGAACGATGAGGACGATGCGCGTTTGTCATGCTGGAGGGTCACCCACTGTCTTCCCGGGGCCTCACGACCCAACCCCTGTGTCCGGCACTCGCAGAGGAGCTCGAACTCGCCTTTTAGCCATGCACTCCCTCCCGGCCTACTACGCAAGCCGGAGGCGCTCCATCAACCGAGCCTTCACCTTTCTGCTGGGAGAGGAAGAGAGAGAGTTCACCTCCTGCCCACCCGAGGGCCGTGACCGCGCAGCGGCCCACGCCCACCCGGAGCAGCTCAGCTCTCGTGGCTGCAGACCCAACCGCAGCCCCCGGCCCCGCGTCCCCGACCCCGTTGGTGACTCAGCTCGGGGACGAGACCCCTCACGGTGTCTTCCGACCCGTCCTGGGGCGCCCGCGTGCCCTCCCGCCCCCGCGAAGTCGTCCTTCTGGTTCGCGCCCCGGGGACGCGTCAGCGTGGCTCCGCGGGGTGTGGCCGGACGACGCGGGCGACGCCCCCTCCCCCCCGAACCCGGAAAGGCAGACCCCGCGGCGCGCCGGGCATGCTCACTGGCGTCCGGGCAGGAAGCGCCCGCGCGAGGCGCCCCCTGCGCTGCCAGCGGGAGCCGGGCGGCTCTGCCCGTCCCCGCGCGCCCAGGCGGCCGCACACGTGTCCCGGCGTCACGTCCGCGCGCGCCCCCGGGGCTTGCGTCAGCGGCCGCTCCGAGAGCTGGGGTGCCGGGCTGCTGCGCACCGCCGGGGGTTCGGGGCCCGCGCCGCCGCCGCCGCCGGGAGGAGGGGCCTGGGCGCGCGGAGGGGTGTTGGGAGCGCCCGGGGCCGCGGAGATCTGCGCGCCGTGGCGGCGCCCCCGAACCCGCCGCCCGCGGGGCGCGCACCGCCTTGACCCCGGCGGCCCCGCGGCAGGCAGGCGCCCGCAGTTCCATGGTTGCTTCGGAGCGCGATGAGCCGCCCGTCCTCCACCGGCCCCAGCGCTAACAAACCCTGCAGCAAGCCGCCGCCGCCGCCGCCGCCGCAGCCCCAGCACGCTCCGTCCCCGGCTGCGCCCCCGGCCGCCGCCACCATCTCGGCTGCGGGCCCCGGCTCGTCCGCGGTGCCCGCCGCGGCGGCGGTGATCTCGGGCCCCGGCGGCGGCGGCGGCGGCGGCGGCGGGGCCGGCCCGGTGTCCCCGCAGCACCACGAGCTGACCTCGCTCTTCGAGTGCCCGGTCTGCTTTGACTATGTCCTGCCCCCCATCCTGCAGTGCCAGGCCGGGCACCTGGTGTGTAACCAATGCCGCCAGAAGTTGAGCTGCTGCCCGACGTGCAGGGGCGCCCTGACGCCCAGCATCAGGAACCTGGCTATGGAGAAGGTGGCGTCAGCGGTCCTGTTTCCCTGCAAGGTAAGCCCAGGTGGCACCTGCGCACCTCTGCCGGGCGACCTCCCGCCACTCCAGCCCGCTCGCGGGCGCCGAGAGGCAGGTGGCATCCCTGATTTTTAGGAAAATCTTTACACTCCGTCCACCCTCCCCCACGTCCCACCTGTCCACTCTGGGAGTCGCTCGGGGCTGGCAGTTGCCCCAGCACTGACCCCAGACTAATGGGCACGCGATGGTGGTTGGAACACGTCACAGCGCTCTCTCTCTCCGTCCAGCGCCTTCGCGCTCTGCAGACGTGTCCTCGGCCGTGCTGGGCTGGGCAGGGCCGGGCCGCACGCGTGAAACTCGGACCGGGAAGCTGCCTCTCTAGTGGGCACTGAGGAGGGAGGAAGGGGGCGAGCTGAACGCACCCCTCACCAGCACTTGGCTTGGCAGCTGTTAGTCCCGGTTTCCTGCTGGACCCCGCACCCGCCGCCTGCGCGCCCCCGACACGGGGAAGCCCCCCGGGAGTGTGGCCCAAAGCGAACCGGGCCTCCCCCGCGCCCAGCCGTCCAAGCATGGGGACTGAGGGCCCTTTTTACGAAGTGGGGTGAAAGCAAAAGTTGATCAGGAATTGAACAGGAAGGGCGGGCAGGCGCTGTTGTTACAGTTCTTGAAAACCCATCCCTTAAATTTTTTTTTTTTTTTTAATTTACTTTGAAAACTTAACCAGGGCTTCAAAAAAGCCGCTAAGACAAGAAAAATCAAGGGAAACACCAGGCTCGCTCTCTCCCTCTCCCGCCATGGTTAGGTTTAGTGTGCATGTTTATAGATTTTCTTTTTTTCTAACCACATACTCTCGCCGCTGCATATCGAATCGTAGATATCAGGGTGTGTCAGGGAGGTTTAAATGTAGGCCCACAGACGTGTGAGTTTTTCTCCAAAAAAGGCTTTTGCAGCTTGCAGTTTTAAACTCATTATTATCACCCGTAGGTTACTATGGCTGAAGCCTAGTTTTCCCTCGCCGGGCGAGTGTTTGAAGGGGCTGCGTACGTAGTATTGCGTGGTGTGGTCGTAGTCTAACATCTGTTTACCTACACCTGTCACTTAAAAATCTTTAGGAGCAGTTTCGGAGACATACATGTCCCTCTTCCTTCGTTAGAACCTATAGAGCTGTACCATGGAGTGCGTTTTCTAAACGTGGAGCTGGAAATAATGTCCTTAATAGTTTTCAGGGGTTCTTTGGTTTGGTTTTTTTGGTAAAAGTAAATGCTCTGCCCCTTGAGCCATTTAGGTTGTTTTGCATTTCTCCTTGGTGTGGCTTGTTTTTATAGGGCAAGAGCTTATTTTTAAATTAAAAATAATCCACCGGAGAATTGAAGCCAAAGACTCAAGTCAGTAAAATGAGTGGTTTAATTTGGTCTCTGCGCTGCCACTGATCAAGTCTAAAATAGCACATTCAAATAAGCGCCTGAATTCGTGTCTGAACCATGGGTTTGCTGTCACCCTTAGTAAATTACTCTGCTTTTAAGCACTCCCCATGTAATGCTTACGAATTCACCCAGTTGTTTCTCATAACATTTACACATAATTTTCTGTAATTTTCTTACGATCATGAAGATGATAGCTTAGTCATCAGGGAAGAGTTGGTGATAGTGGATGTAAGGAGTGGCCATTTAATGTGCGAGATATATCTCGGGGGTTGGGGTGACAGGGAGGGGGGTGCCCCACTGGATTTCTGAGGAGCCATCTTCTCAGACCTTCATTTTCCCCCAAACCTTCAGTGGCCAATGGAAGAAATGGCTTTAGGTGACCTAGAGTTCACAGATGAGCATTTGACATCAGTCAGCCTTCCAGAAAGCAGTCCCATGAGAGCGTGGTTTCGCTCCCCAGGGAAACAGTTCCACTGTATGACGAGTGACGTTTCCCTTTCAGGATCTAGGATTCTGGCTCCTGCTGAGGTGTCTGTTCGTTGTCACGTGTAACGTGCTAGTGAGCTCTTCGGAGGAGTAGTTCCCTTGGGGATCGGGTGCTCGGCCTTTCTCGGCCGTCGGTGATTTTCCGAGGCGCTCCTCTGTGCGAATGCAGGGGGGCAAAGCCGTTCCCCTGCGACCAGGAACCAGGCTTGGCAAGTGACCTTGGGGTCAGTTTTGTGCGTTTGCACGCGCATGAGACATACAGAGCTGGGGTAGCATGCCTCCTCTTGGGTTGACCAGAAACCCGAACGACCTGGCCCGACCAAACTCGGATGTAACCTAGAGAGGCCCACAAGCAACCAAGATCATGTTGGCTGGGGGGACGAGGGCAGTGGGGACTGGTGAGGCCTGGGGCAGAATTCAGCCAAACAGGTCTGTGGACCTAGCCCTTTGGCTCGCACTTGCTCCTGGCAAATCAATAGGGACGGCCTTGTCACTGTCAGGGGCTGGCTCGTGTGACAGAAGCCCGGCTGGGTGAAGTACCAGAGCCCCGGTCTCAGGAGTAGCCTGGAGCTGCCACTGTCTGCCCGAGAGACCACTTTTGGGGGCCTTGACCTCCTCGTCCACATAGGAACAGATGGGACTGCTGGACGACGAAGGCCGTGTCGTTGCTAGCACCCACAAAACAAAGGGAGGTGTGGGGTGTTCATCGGGTGCTTTCGGGGTGCCAGCTGCCCCCAAATCATAACTCAAGGCTGACCCCCATAACCAAATCATCCAGTTGAGTCCACCAAGTGGGCTTCTTGTGGGAGCATCTCAACCAGACAGCGAACGTACCTGCTCACTATAAAATTATATAAAATGGGGGGATCTCGTTACAGCTCTGAACTCTTTGGTCCTGCTGCGCTGGGCCCCCACATGGGTGTGCTGCCAGGTGGCGTCCTTGCCCAGCTGTGGGGCCACTCCAGGCCGAGATGCGGCCAGCAGCACCGACAGGGCACCGCGTGCATTACTCGCTCGGGTCTCCTTTTTTTAACAAGTACCTCTACGGCGTCTGGCTGCCCTCCACTCGGGGTATTTTTAGTCCATTCTGTGGCTCGTTGCACGCCCGAGACGCTCTGACATCCTGTTTCCCGTCTCGCAAACCCCCACCTCAGTGCAGTGGGGTGCAGGGGAGAAGCAAAGGCTGACGCGTCGGTGCCCCGAGTCCGCGTTGTCACAGCAGCTGCGCCCTTCTGCCCTCCGCCGGGGGCAGTGTGGGGACGGCTCCGGCCCTCTCCCGCGCTGGGACGTGTTCTGTCCCCTCCGTTTTCTCCTTGTCGCCTCTACAAAGTTTGTAGTAGCCTGTCTTCCAATAGTCCAGCGGGAAAGCCTCCGTCCGGCAGGCTCTCCCTGCAGTTGGATTGTGACAGTATTCTTGTTCCTTAAAAAGGGGGGTTGGGGACCTAAATACATGGTGACGGAAAGAGAACTCAGGTGACCTTACTATGCAACAGGTCCACGATGCCCTGTAGCGTCGTACACCTGGAACCCCTGTAATCCTCTAACCGATGTCACCCCAATAAGTGTAAAGGAGTCGTTAGCTAACCCAGCGGAAAGGTGAACGCTCCCAGGTGTGTGGACTCACCTCGCCCAGTGGCAAATCCTAAATACCAGCAGGGACAGGGCGTGCAAGGGACAGGGACGCCCAACCTTCGGCTGCCCAGTTCGGGAGACCTCGAGGAGCAGTGGAGGGGGTGGGACGCTGGGGGCTCATGCACCTCCGAAGAGGACACCTTCTACTCAGCACTGGGGGACGGGGAGGGTGGGCATGTGTGGGCAGCCATGCCAGACCTTTGGATTGTTTCTTCCAGAAAAGTCAGACATCTGGACCTTTTTTTTTTATTAGTGTTAAAAATCTCAATTTTCTTTTTTAACATCGCTGTAACGTCCGGCTCCGTCCGAATGGGGGTCCCCACCCGCCGGCGGCGGCGTTCGCGTGGGCCCCGTGGGCCCAAACAGTCTTTTCCCTCCCGTCTAGGTACAGTTTTCTGTCGTTTGTGTTTTTCAAGAATGAACAACAGGCAATTTTTGTACTTTCATGTAATCTTTTACTAAAATGTACCACCGTGACTGTAAACACTGTCATTATCGTGAAAGTGTGCCTCAGTGTGAAACTGTTTCGATGACTTTTCTCCATTTACACGATTTTTTCGTGTTTTCCTGTGGCTGCCACGATCAGCAGCAAAGGTGTTTTGTGTGCCACGGTGTGTACATTTTCTAATAAACTCTTTATGTCACCAGTGCCATTAGATTCTAATTTAGCAACACGCACGTCTAATAGGTGCCACTTAGTATGTTTTGAGTATTTTGTGCTAAAATTCAATGTCATGGTAAATTTATTACCACGTAACAAAATTTACAAAGAATGTCATTTATATACAGCGGCTCAACACGTTAGTATGAAATGCATAAACTAGTCAGAATATCAACTTTTTATTCTGGGGGGCTTTCTGACACTTTTGGCAAAAACCTTGAAGTCAGTTCACGCAGAGACGGGGCGGGCACCCTCGGATCCGGCTCCCTTTTAGGAAGCGTCCACAGAGCCTGGAAATTTCCATTGAACTCGGACCTACATGACCTTGGGCACTCCGGCAGTCCCACACGGACGCGATTCTGTAGCTTATTTTCTTGTCATCTGTATTTTGCCAAGAGAATGTCCATTCTCGCCACTGGGAAGCGTGGACGGTTGTCCTAGGGACTGTGTGCTTGACTTTGTGCCAGCCGGTTCATGTCGTGGCACCCGAGTGCCCTTAAGAGTCGGGGTTGGACTAGCGGATTCTACCAGGGATCTTCTGTGGCCTGAAATTTAGGAACCTCGTAAACTGTCATAAAAGAGGAGAGAGTTCTAGGCAGGAGAGGGAACAGGACTGTCATCCGGGCTTCGTAGGACCGTGGTCCAGCCATGGGCTGCCCTGATCCTGTCGGTTCATCCCTTAAATAAACAGAAACAACACCCAGCTGGCTGCGGCTCAGAGGTCAGATTAGGAGTGTGTCAGAGGGCTTTTGCGTCACGTCAGATATTACAGAAGGAGACGAGTGATTGATCACCTAGAACTCTGGATCAGGGATAAACTGATTTGCCAAAACCATGTTGAAGGTCTCTTCTTAACCTCAGAAACTGCCCTCAGACAGTCATTTCTTTGGAAGCTGTCCCTGTGGTCTTGGCCACCTCGCTGAGGTCGTACAGTTGACTCGTGGGCTCGCAAGCACCAGACTCCACATACATTGACAGGGAAGCTTGAGGTTTCAAAGAACAAAATGGAAAATAATAGCTTTTTAGCGTACAGTTAAGGACAGAAGCACCAGAACGCTGTGGAAGATACTGAGGTTTAATGCTGCTGCCACACACAATTGGCCAGGGCTGGGTCACAGGTCAGGTGGCCTGGACCTGGAGTAAATCCCTGTTACTTGAAGTTGATCGCTGGCACACCTGGAATGGAACCAAAAGGTACAGCAGGGCCTGACCGGAGACTGAACTCCGTTCTCCCATTCTGCATCTGGGTCTGCATACGTGTGACCACACTGAGACCTCAGTGGGGGCGTGGCCCTGCCTGGGGCATCGGAATGGCATTGCACTCTGGACACATCCTGAAAAGGAAAATCAGAGAGCTATACACTTCTCCTGATCTGACTCCATCTGTATATGAAGCCTTACACAGGGCTGGGTAAGACGTCGATCGTGGTCTACCGGTGGACTGCCAGGCAGTTTGGGGGTGACGGCCTGAATTAAGTAAAAGAGTGTTGTAATGGACACCCCATTACGCCAGGGCCTAGCGGCCGGGCGGCTAAACAGAAAAGAAACGCCCTTTCGCACAGCCGCTAGAGGCGACTCGGCTCTCCGCGGTCACGGCGGCTGCACGTAGGTGCACGAGCGACAATAAATAGCTGGCGGCCCTGGGAGAAAGTCAGGAGGCAGGTAGCCCTTGTCCCGCAACGTCTGCCCAGGCCTGCCGAGAGCGTTCTTTCTAAGGCTGCCGAGGTCGGACAGTGAATTTCACAAACTCACCCTAGAAAAGTGCTGCAGACGTGCCACCGTGCGCCTGCGTGGCCAGCGTGACTCAGGGGCCATCACGTACGCGCACGGTGGCACGTCCATGAGCTTATTTGTCAGATTTGGGGGACGGCGACAGCTCCGACGGCCATTCCAGACAAAGAGTTCCAAAATTGCTCAGAAGGGTGGGCTCGGCGCTGGCATCGGTGCACAGCTCCCCAGGGGAGTCCCACGAAGGTGACCGTCGTGATCTCCACCAGTGAGGTGCGGAGCACTTTTTCTAGAAACGCGTGCACGAAATTAAGTGTCCGACTTCGTGTGAGAGATCGTCACGGCCTGCAGCAGAAGGTCATCAGCGTTGCCCCAGGTGCCCATCTTTCTCCATTCGTTAGAAATTGGGCAGCTGTCATTCTCGTTTGCCGCTGGGTGCAGATTTTATGTCATATTTAGGCTCCAGTCCAGGGTGTCTGCGGGCAAGTTCTCGGCCACAGAGTCCATGGAGGCGAACAGAAGAGAACACGTGTGTGTTAGATATGTGGGCCTGGGCCCTGTTTTTAAAACTTTGAACCAACACAGGCAGCGTCTCTGGGTCACTTCTCCACGGCCCCAGGCCGCCTCTCTGTTAGTTTTGAGGACAGGCCCTCCCTGACCCTCCGGATCCCACGGTGACTGGTCGGTGACCTCGCCGAGCCTCCATGGCATCTTGGTGAAATGGGGGGGTTGTGAGGATCCCACTTGCTAATCATTCGCACGGAGCGCCTCGTGCAGCCTCAGCACCGAGTGCACCCTAAATGCAGCGCCCAGTGGGAAGCCGGGGGCGGGGGGCAGACGGCCGGTGCGAGGTCAGCATACACGTCCAGAAGAAAAAGGAACCGTCTGCGTTTTCCCTCGTAGGTTGTCCCCGCCGTGCCGGGAGCTCCTCCTCGTCCGTAGTGTCCTGGAGCTGGGCGAGCTGACCTTGGCATTGGGTTTTCAGTGATGAGACTTTTTTTTTTTTTAATTTCTTGACTGCTTTCGGAAGGGAAAGCCCGGCTAGATGAAGCTGCGTTTTTCAATGTGTGTGTCTTACTGGACACGTTATAAAATGTTTGAAAGCGTTATCTTTGTGTTTAAATGCAGAACCTAGAAAGAACTATAAAATCATCATCCTGTCTCATCTCCCTGGCCACAATGAGCACCACACCATTTCTGCATATGCCCTTGCACACTGGACCTCTGTATCAGTGGAGCTTTTCATTAAAATATATATGTGTGTATTAAAGAGGCAGGTAAGATGGACACTGCACACACTGCCTCGGGGCCTGCTTTCACATCTGACGCAGCGTGCCTGCTCCCCTCCGGTGCCAAACAGTCTTGGAGGTCACGTGGAATGGCTGCGTAGTGTTGCAACCTGTGGCAGCCCCGGAGTTATGTCACCTCCCTCCTGTTTGTGGTCCTACAAGTCATTTGGTTTTCTCACCATGATTTAAAGGAACAAGGACTGCTGTTCGATCGGGCTCCTTGCACGTAAGCAAACGATCACTTCCCAGGGATGAGCTCCCAGAGGCTGCCTGCCTGGTGGGCCCGGGTACGTGCAGCACTCAGCAGCTCCTCAGCCTGCAGGGGTCCACGCCGAGTGCCCGGTCCCCGCCAGCGTCACCGACGCCCGGGGCTGGCCTTTGGGGGTTCTTCTGTCCCTCTGCTGTAACCTCAGGCCCGAATCGGCTCCTCCTCCCGGTTAACCTGTCCTCAGACCCACCCTGGCCTTGCAGACCCTGCGGCCGCCCTGGCCTAGCCCGCCACTGCCCTCCTTCCCACCTCGTCCTGACATCGGGTCTCAGGGTGCAGGTGGATATGCCCACAGAGCAGCAGGGCCCTTCTGAAGTCGGGGGACAGGGCAGGGGCGGGGCGACCTCCGGGCTGTGTGGTCAGAGCTGCACGTGGAGGGGTGAGCCGCAGCTGCCCTCCAAGAAGGGAGGGATGGACGACCCCGGTGGGGGAGGGATTACCTGGGGAGGCCCGTAGAGAACATGCTGACATCATCAACACGGGGTGCGTTGTCTCATGTCACCCTTCTAATCACCTTACAAAGGAACTGGGACACAGGGAGTGTCAGCCCCCACCCCGTGCGGTTTGCCCACAGCAATCCAGCTTGTGAATTTGGGGCGCAGAAACTCCAGTCCGCGCCTCGTAATTACACGTGCAAGGTCCCCCTCCGCCGGCGCCTTTCCCGCCACCTGCCCCGCCCTATTGCAGACGCACGTGGTGGCTCTTGGAGAGGTGGCAGAATGGGCCTCCCGTCAGGGTTGCGGTGACACAGACGCCCCGTTCCGCTGGCATTTCCCACAGACCATTCTGGGGCGTAAGCACAGCAGACTCGTGACCGCAACAGGCCACCCGCAGGGAAGATCTTCCAGACGTCGTCGGTTGCTTGAGAGCGCCGGTTCCGAGAGTTCTGCTTAACGGAGGGGCTCCTCACCTCTGTCCGGCACCCCCGGGGCCTGAGAGTCTGCCGTGTGACCCACATACGCCTGGGCAGCCTGTACTCTTGCTGAATGTGACGGCCCGACCACCTGAGTCCTGCGGTCAGTGTCATCGCTCGAGTCAGGAAAGGCGGCTTGTGCAGCGTCTCCGGAGCTGTTGGGGTCATGCACGTGGGCGCCCGGCATGGAAGCGCGAGGTCCTGATGAGAAAAGGGGGTCCTGATGAGAAAAGGGGGTCCGGGCACCGGTGCGGCGCACAGCCTGGACCTCCAGCTCGTCACCTCGCGGCGCCTTTGTTTGCTTGAACACAGACTCTCACGGGACCTCACAAAACTGGTTCTGCGGGACATCGCGTGGTTGGTGGCCTGCTAAGCTGGCTGTGGTCACGTGAGAAACGGACTTGGTCAAAAGTCAACATTTGTTCCAAGTGTCTGAGATGAAAAATAAAGCCCTGCCAGCCCGGGAAGTCGTCGTCAGGCCACAGGGGCGCCCGTGCCCCTCGAACCAGGGTGTTCTCAAATGACTGCCACCATGATGTCATGGCCCAGCCTTCCCCAAGACACCTTCAGCGAGAGCGGCCTGCCAGCCTGTCAGCGTCCTCCTAGGCGAACGGGGAGCGCCCCGAGCCCCGGGCGGTCACGAGGAGTGCTTTCTCCAGAAGCACGCGTGTACCGTCGGTGTCGGGACGCACCGTTGGGGTCGGGGGAGGGTTGGCTGAGACGTTTCTACCGGAAGGACGCCAGGCAGGTGCAGGCTGCGTGCTGCAATGCGTCCTCAAGAAGAGGTTTCGCTTTCTCCTGTTGCCCTGAGTCTGAGATGAGTCGCAGACCCAGACCCAGCCAGAGGTGACTGACAGGCTCAGTTCAAAGTCACCAGGACACTGGGGACATGAGTTCTAATCATAGCTTCTCTGCCTGTGGCTGTAAACACATTTTGAGCAAGAGGGACATAAGAGCGGTGGGAATGACACCACCACCTTTGTTTCTCCGTCCATGGAAGATCTCAGGAAAGCTATAAATACCCCCCCCCCCGTAGTTATGCAAATAAAATATGTGAAACATGTTTATCAAAAATCACGAACCAAACCGCGGTGACTGAAATCTAAAACATTTTTCCTGACATGATCTCAGGGCCTAGTGAATGTTTTTTTAAATTCTAAGTTCCACAGCAAAACTTTCATTACAGTAACACGGACCTGGTGGAGACCCATCGTCTTCCGTAGGGAAACCTAACCTTCACTTATAGCACGTACTTCACGGGCAGGAGGCAGGGAAGAAATCAGCAAATCAGTGAACAAAGTTAATGGACCCCCAGATTGACTAGAAAACAACCTGTGACCACTCCGTGATATTTTGGGGGTAGATAAACATTTTTAGTCACAGAGGCGTGAGCAACTCCGACACCCAATAGCTCTGATGCCATTTCTGGGGTCTCCGCCCCAGTGCTGAAAGGTATTTATTTGCCTGTGGAACCAAAAGCGGGGAGTGGGAGTAACTTTCATTTTGGATGTGCTTGGGTATCCAAAACCTCGGACCACTGTTGGTGCGGGGGTGGGGGGGTCTGGAAGCTACATCCAGGGCCACAGACTTGTCAGCTGCCCAAAACCTTTCAGAGGATCCCTAGAGCAAGGACAAGGCTGTTACCTTCTATTGGGAGCAAAGAATTGTTTGATTTTTTTTTGTTAAATGACTGGTGTGACATTGATGAGTCAAAATAACGTAGGTTCCAGGCGTGCAATTCCGCAATCCGTTGTCTAGGTGTCACCCCCCAGGGTCAGTTCTCATTCCATCACCACATATTTGCGTCCCTGTCCCTTCTCCCCTGCCCCCTCCCCCTTACCCTCAGGTAACAACTTTAACATGACAATCTCAAATATCAAGAGGTATTGATTATTATAACCATTGATGTTTCCTTGTGAAATTTCATGGGTTCACTACAGTGAGTCCCACAGAGCTGCTTAGTAAAAGAAAAACGAACTTCGTTGCATTATACATAGCTACGTCGTTAAATGTTTTTTTCTTTTAAAAAAAAATCCTATTATGATAAAACTTGGTTCATTCAGCCAACTCTTCAAAAGGAATCTCTGTCCCACAAAGGATAAATATGGTAACTCAGTCCCTGGAGTTTTAAATACATTTTAAATACATGATTTCGAGCTTCTACATCAGTTACAATAACACCCGTAGTACAAAAAAGTCCCCATCCACCCTTTTTCCAGATTTGCCAGTTTTCTTTCGCTTCCTTTTTCATTTCTGCTCACTCGGTGTGAAGGGACATCGTATTTTTAACCATTTGAACGTGAATTGCAGGCATCCCTTGCCCTGAAATAACCTCACTGTATTTCTCCTAAAACCAAGTCATTTCCTTACATGAGGAAGATACAGTTACCAAAATCAAGAACTAGACACGTAGTAGATACTATTACATTCTCTGATCCACAGTCCACATCCAGATGCCAGTTGTTGCTGTAGTCAGGCCTTTTGGAGCAATTTTGGTTGCCCAGTCCGGGGTCACGCACTGTGTTTAGCGGTCGGCTCGCAGGCGGTGATCGTTACAGCTTATAGATTGAGGAAAAGCACCGTTTGCTTTTGCTTTTGCGAACAGGAGGTCATCTGCTCGATTTCATTCAAAACCGTATGAGCATCAGCAACAAGACGTCGACTGTGCTTTGTTTTTCTTGAAATACTTTCACTTGCGGTACCCTGCTAATAAATGTCACTGTTTCCTCAGAGGTAAGCGAGCAGACCAGGGGGGTGACCTCCCAGCACCTGAGAGCCACAGGCTTCTGCCCGAGCTCATGGCGCCTCCACTGTAGTGGACAATTGATTGCTGGAGTCTGACAAATCTTGAATTGCACAGACTCACATTTAATTGATCATGCCCTTCGTTAGAGCCCTGGCTGCAAAGGGTTACTCTGTTTACATACTCGTTGCTGCGTGTGTTAGGTAAAAACAGGTGTCTCATGTTTGACTGTGGTTACCTCATCCTCTGTGTGTGCGAAGGGATACCCAGGCCAGAAGGGGAAGGCCTTACCTGAGCTCCAGCCGAAATACCACCTTCACCTTCAAACCCTGTGCCCAGGACTGGAATCAGCACCATTTGCTTCTTTCTGGAGAGACTCCGAAATGAGCCACCAGGCAGAAGGCCTCTGGACGAGACCTCGGAGCCCCGGCGGTGCAGGAAAATGGCTGAAGAGCAATTAGAGGGGCTGGGCCCCTCCTCCCCTCCCCCAGGAGGTTTACTTAGCACATCATCCCCTCACCCGGCCTCTAGGGACAGGACAGATACTTGCCTGTGCAGCCACCACCTTTGTAGCTAGGGGCACGCCCCATGGCACCTCCCTGGGCCCCCGGGGCTGCCCAGAAGGAAAGCAGCCGCCCTGGAAGCCGCTAGCTTGGCGGGTGCGCAAAGTGAAACCCCAGGACTTGTCCTGGAGACCGGCTGGCCGGGGGGCCTGCCCGCAGGGCCTTCCGTGTGGAGAGGCCCATTCGGGGCTGTTTTTCTCCTGTGCAAACCAAGGAGCAAGTTCACGTTAGAACCGGCTCCCGCCGTCTACCTGTGGGCTCTGGTGTTGGGTGGGCAGCTCCCCGTCGAGGCCAATGGAAATTATTTGTTTTTGTTTTTTTTTTCTCAAAACGTTGATTCTTCTTTGGCTCCTGAGCTGTGTGCTCAGTGAAAGGGCATGGTGACCACACAGCCCGCATGCGTCACTCCACCTGCGACGCGGGCAGAGCCAGCTCCGGGCTTTACAAATGACCACGACCTAGTGGTGTGCTGGGCCCTGTGGGCCCCTCCGGGCAGCTGCGACTGTGGCTGCCCGGCCCCCCGTGTGGTCGTTCACTGAAATCAGAGGCTCTCAGCCCAGGGCCGTCTCCCCCACCCCGCCCCCGCCCCCGGAGATAGTGGCCATGCCCGGGGACATTGCTGGTTGTCATCACTGAGGGGTGGGGTGGCAGTGGCTACTGGCGTCCGGTGGGCAGAGGCCGGCGGTGCTGCTGAATGTCCCCACTGCCCAGGACAGCCCCCCACACAAGGCATGATCGCTCTGAAACATCAAGGGAGCCACCATAGAAAAACCCAGAAAACAGCTAAACAGCCAGAAAATCCCCGCCAGAATCGGACCTGCCCCCTCGGATTAGGTTTTGTCCTCGCTGTCCGCTCCGCTCACTCTGCTGCGGCCACCGTCCACTTGCTCTGCAGGGGGGCTCTCCTCAGCCCCCCTCACCCCGTCCCCACGTTTGGGACCACGCCCCCCGGTTGCTCCGTTATCTGCACGTCTGAGGTATCGGAGTCCTTTGTCATCGCGGGGTGCGGCCCCTCCCAGGTCACCAGGGTCCTCCGGCCGGGCCCGAGCACCCACCCCACGGAGCGCGTCAGGAGTGCGAGCCAGGGGCCCAGGTTTGCTGCTCAGAGGCCCCGGGGACGTCTCCGGGAATGCCTACACCCCCAAATCCTCCCTCTCGGCCCTGCACGAGAACCCCTAATGCGGTAACACGCAGGGTGCTGTGGGGTGTCGCGGCCACACAGCGCTGAGACTTCCAAGTACGCAGCACGCAGGCAGGTAGAGCTCCCAGGTAGAGATCGCCGCTAACGCCACTGTCCCCAAAGGGGCCGCGGTGGGAGAGAGGAGGGACAGACTGGCCTTAGGGCGCCGCTTGTCCGCAGACCCACCGAAGCCCTCCGAAGCGTTTGAGTTCACGGAGGCTGCGGGGGGGACCTGTTTCCCGGAGGTCACTGTCCCCACGGAATGCTAAGTCATCGCTTTCCTGGTGGCGTCACGGGGGAGGCGCCCTGTGCTCTGCATTTGGGTTGAAGGGGGGGGACCGACTGGCAAGGCAGACCGGACCGTTGGGGACGTCAGGCCTGCCCGAGGGCCACCAGCAGCCGTTTGTCGTGCATTTGAGTTGGTGAAGGTGGAGGGGTTCGGGACGTGGGGCTGGGGGAGCGACGCGCCTGGTGCTGTCGGGGACACGCTCTGCCGAAGCTCGCCCGGTTCCGGGAGTTGTCCCCGGGCCCCCGCGGTAAACAGCCTTTCGGAAGCGTCTCCGGAGGCGAACACGGGGGCTCGGTTCCAGCGAGAGCGCCTGCCAGGCTGGGGGTCGGTCCCTGCTGTTTCTCGGGGTGTGGGGGGCCTTCACCTCGGGGCAGGCGGCCTGGATGCGGCGCACGGGGATTTGTCTCTTTGTCTGGGAGGGGCCCTGGGAGGACATGGACGGTCCTCACAGACGTGGGCGGACCGGTCTCTCCCGACTGACCATGCTTCCAGAGCCCGCCCGGGGTTTAAAACTCACAACGGAAAGCAGTTCCTTTGGGCAAAGTGACCAAGAGGGACGCGGTCCTGCCGGTTCCCATGGGGGACCCACCTCGGGTCTGGGGGAGGCGCGAGCTGCTGTCCGTGTCTGCCCCCCGCTTCGTCCTCAGTACGGGAGAGGGGACGGTCTTCTCTGCTTCCGTCTCCTCAGTGCCTGTGGCTTCAGGTCCCGTGGGGACAAGGTGCTCGGCGTCTGCTTGTCTTCGTGTCTCACAAGGGGGTGGGGGAGCCCCAGGAGGGAGAGCCAGGCAGTGTAGCTGGCCCCCGGCCCCAGGGGGACGAGGCTGCCTTCTGGCTGCGCCCGCAGAGGTGACTCAGGTCCTTCCAGCCCGGTACTCCGGGCAGGTGACCACTTGTGTCGGAGCGAACACCGTCCCTTCGGGGCAAGGTGGGGAGCAGACGTCCGCTTCCCTGTGGGCCGGCCTTGTCTCCCGGTTCGCGTGTGATTTACCCATCAGGAGATGTCGCCCGGCGTGCACCCCCACCCCCCGTAGGGCGGCTTGCAGGGGCAGGCCGACCCCGTCAGACGTGACGTAGCTCCCTGGTCGTGAAGAGACACGCGGCTGGACGGGAGGAGGTGCTCTGGGGAAGGGACCAAAGCCACCAGCCGCCGCCCAGGTTGGTTAGTTACGACACTCAGATGTCACTTCCCGTCACCCCAGACGTGTGTGTGTGTGTTCAGAGCTTCTCGGGGGAAGACGTGAGAGGCGACAAGGGCAGGGTGGCGTGTCTGCCCGGGGGGCGGGGGGTCTCCGGCCCTCTCCCGCCTGGGCTGGTGACTCCAGCAGGCCAGGACCCGGAGCCCCCCAAAGACAGCGTCCCATCGGCCTGCCCATCGGCCGTGGGAGCCGGGATCGGGGGGAGGGGACAGAAAAGAGGGGGGACACTGCTTGCAGAGTCGTCTTCAGGTGAACACTGGTCGGGAGAGAACGTTCTCCTTGTCCAAGCCTGACCCCAAGCAACTGACCCCCCGCTTGCCGTCGGCCCCGAGCTCGCGCCCAGCCGTGCTGGTGGCCACAGCGCTGACCCCGACATAGCTTGTGGATCTCAGTCCCCAGCTCACCCCGAAGTTTGCCATCAGATACCTCGCTTTTATGGCCGTTTGCACATCGCTCTGGCACATCCACGGTTTTGGGAACCAACACCACCATTCGGGGAGACCGTCACAGAGAGGACGGGAAGGGGGTTAAACTCTTTTTTAAAAAATTCTTTAATTCACAGACAATGAGGGGGAAGGCCCAGCGGTCCTGCTGGGGATGTTTCCAGTAGGAGCCCTTCAGCCCCCCGGTTTTGAACGCTGGAAGTGGGGGCGAGGCACGGAGCCTCCCTGGCGTCGGTGCACCCCTGCTCCGAGGCACGTCCCGCTGGGGAGCAGGAACTGAGCCTCTGAGGCTCGACATTTACCGTGTTTTTCCGTGTGCAAGACGGTACGTGGGTCCGCTGCTGTTAGGCCAAATATCGGGGGGTCGTCTTGCACACGGGAGGAACTGCTGTCACACTGATTTCTGAAAGTTGGGTCAGAAAAGTCGGGGTCGTCTTCACCTTGGGGGGCATCCTGGACCCGGAACACTACGGTAATGCCTCCCAGGCAGCAGTAGTTCCCACAAGAACGCGGCCCTGGAAGCCTGCGTGGGGACGTCCTCTCGGGGGGTTTGCCCACCCTGGGGGGCGTCTACAAGGCCCGTTGGCTCAAGGTCGTGTTTCTTTCCGTCCCCGCAGTACGCCACGACGGGCTGCTCCCTGACCCTGCACCACACGGAGAAGCCAGACCACGAGGACGTCTGTGAGTACCGGCCTTACTCCTGCCCTTGTCCCGGGGCCTCCTGCAAGTGGCAGGGGTCCCTGGAAGCCGTGATGTCCCACCTCATGCACGCCCACAAGAGCATCACCACCCTTCAGGGAGAAGACATCGTCTTCCTGGCGACGGACATTAACCTGCCGGGGGCCGTGGACTGGGTCATGATGCAGTCGTGCTTCGGCCACCACTTCATGCTGGTGCTGGAGAAGCAGGAGAAGTACGAGGGCCACCAGCAGTTCTTCGCCATCGTGCTGCTCATCGGCACCCGCAAGCAGGCCGAGAACTTCGCCTACAGGCTGGAGCTGAACGGGAACCGGCGGCGGCTGACCTGGGAGGCCACGCCGCGCTCCATCCACGACGGCGTGGCCGCCGCCATCATGAACAGCGACTGCCTGGTCTTCGACACGGCCATCGCCCGCCTCTTCGCCGACAACGGCAACCTGGGGATCAACGTGACCATCTCGACGTGCTGTCCCTGACGCCGTGCGGGGGCCGGCCGGGCTCGGCCAGGGGTGTGACTGTCTTGTTCGCCGCGCCGTCACAAGTCCGAGTCCCCGGGTACCCCGAGTTCTGCTGGAAGCGCAGCTGCCCCCTTGGGGCGTCGGTCCCCCCACGAGTTCACCGAACTGCAGTGAGGGGGGCGGGCCTGGGGGGTCACGGGGAGGGGCATCCGGCTCTCCTTCCCGACCAGCCCTCGGCAGGTTGCTCAGGGCCCTCGGAGACCAGCGTGCCAGGAGCTGGAGGCGTCCTCTTGCCCGCCCCCCGCGCCCCCCCCCCCCCCCAGCTGATGAGAAAGCACAGTGACTGTCAGCGGATCTCCTCTTACCTTGTGGCTAGTGGGAGGGCTGTCTGAACGCGGTTCCAACCCTGCCGCTCAGGCCGGACGGCTCACCGATGGGCATCCCGGCGCCTGGGGGGCTCGGGGCGGGCCGACCTGCAGAGCCTTGAGTCTCGCCCGGTGATTCCTCTCAGCAGTCACGTTGGGGAAACTGTGGGAAAGGGTCCAGATGTTAAAGGTGCTGTACGACCGCCCTCTACTGACTCTGCTCTGTCCCCCTCCTAGTCCACCCCCAGATTGAACTTAGAGCTGCACAGCCCCAGGGGCACACCCCTGGGATGGATTGGGTCACTCTCGGGGGGGGTGGGGGGTCGCCGAGGACAGCGAGTGAGCAGTGTGGCCGTCGACGGCGGTGACCTAGTGAGTTCTCGTCCCTCACGCGCACCGAGGACCTGTTTACACGAGGCGTCCCCGAGGCCGGCCTGCACGGTACGCGGCCGGGGAGACCGGGTCGGCGGAGTTGGAAGGACGCTCTAACCAAATGTCATAGGCTCGCTATTTAAAGGAATGTGTTGTTTGGTGTTCTTTGTGGGGTTTTGGTTTTTTGTTTGTTTTTTTTGGTTTCTTTTTTTTTTTTTTGGCCACATTCACTTTAGTTTTTTAATAAATATTTTCCAAAAATGCATGTTGTGCTTCATTTTCTGAGTCATGTGTGGTACTGGGTATGTATTGGGGACCTGCTGTCACCACGGCCTTGGGTGAGGGGCTCTCACTGCTTCCGCAGGAGGAAACGATCCCGGGTCTGAGGTCGCGGCACGGGTCGGGGACAGCATCGCTCCGGTGGCCCGTGGCTCACGGAAGGAGAGTCTTCCTCACGCTTTACAGGATCAGGAGGAGGAGGCGTGGCTACAGCTGACGTCCATGGTCCTGGGTTCGAGCCGGGGCGACCCGCTCCCCCAGTCCCAACCCTCCTCTCTCAGGAGGATCCCAGATATTAGCCCCAAATGCTCCGTGTGGACTGGACACGCCCAGTGGCCCTGCAGCGCCCCAAATGTGGGGGGGAGGTGATGGCTTTACAGCCATTGGTGGTTGTCTTCAGGTAAGACGCGGTGTGGACTTTGCAGCCAGGATGGAGTTGTGGCAGCTAACGTAACTCATCTTCCAGGGTGTTTGTAAAATAAAGGTGAAAAACAGTGCCCAGCACACAAGAAGGTGCTCAGAACACGTTTGGCAAATGAACGACTGTGCCGGCACTTAAATCACCAAGCCGGCCCCCTTTCAAGCCAGTTTCTAGAAAGATCCGTGGAAGTGAAACTAGAATCCGGGGACAGAGCTCACCCAGAGGTGGCTGTGCAGGGCTGGCGTGGGCCCCAGGCCGTGCGCTTCGTGCATCGACTGCCCCCCCCCCCCCCCCCGAGTCTGTCTTCGTCGTTCCCTGTTCACCTCTAACCATTCCTGTCACGTGTCCGGGAGAAAACCAGGACCGGCCTGGTCAGCAAGGCGGCCAGGGTAAAGCGACGATCCACAGAGCGGGACGACGGCAACAGCGGGTGGCCTCACTCCAAAGGCACGAGACGTAGGAGGTGTCCGCCCTGTGCGGTGACGTCATGGGCCAGCGGCCACACAGGACACAGGTGGCAGCTCTGCTCCCGGGTTCCACACTTCCCAACTCCAACGTGCTTCTAGAACAGAGCAAATGAAAATAAAGACTCGGGGACCAGACCTGGGAACGGTTACCGTCCAGAGGGATGCTGCTCTCTCCGGCCTGTCACTGGCGAGCCGTAATCGGACTTCGCGGAAACGTAAGCGTTTTCTGCCCGAAAACCACCAACCTCAGGTCACTGACCTGCTGCAAGTGGAAATGAAAACAGCCAAAAAGGACGATGTAAATGCAGATGTCTCCTTGCACCGCTGCAAATGCAGTTTACCGCACAGCGACAGACGCCTGTCAGACTCATCACGGGGTCCACCTACGTACCATCATCTTTTTCTCTTTCCTCCCTTAGTTCTACGTCCAAGTTTGACAGAAACCTGGCCAATCAGACAGGCCTCGTGCTGCCTGCGCCCTTAGAAATCATGCCCTAGGGGCGTAGTACGCAGAGGTTAACAGGCGTTGGGTCTGGGCGCTACTATTTGCATTGTTCTTTCTTTTTAAGCAACCCGCCTTGAGAACAGGGGCTCCTCATCTTTCTGTGAAGAGGTGCCAGTCGTGGATTCCCTGAATCCTTCCGGAAGGACTCGGAGGGCGGAGTCCTCACGAGGAAACCGGAGGCGGCGGCGATGGGCCCCAGTCCCCTGGGCACTCTCCCGAGCAGAACCCGCAGCTCCGTGGGCAGAGAGCGCGAACGGCGGAGCGTCCTGGCCTTGGCAGTTCCCTCAGGGAGACCGTCCTCGTGCCCAATCGGGCTCTTGGCACCTGCCAAGCAGCCAGCAGGGTCTCCTAAGGTCGATCCGCTGACTTCTCAGGTCCCAGGTTTCCTCACCAACATCGGAAGGTTTATTGTCTACATGTAGGTGAGGCGCGTGAGCGATCGGTTTGTAATGTTACCATGTGTGAGTCCTGCCAGCCTGGCTCGGTAACGAGGTGGTGCCGGGATCGTGGTGACCCGGCACGTGTCGGTCGGTGTCAGCAGGTGAGTCAGGCTTCACTGGCCTCTCAGATTCCCGCGGTGTAGAGCCAGGGACAGTGCCTCGGCATGGGGACCAGTAGTTCTGGCTTGAAACTTAGAAGTTTGCCGTTGTGAATATTTTTAATTTGTCTTGGAGTCCCTAAATGATAGGACAAGGAAAATCATTACAGCCTGCCAACATGCGTACCTGCTACCACACCACTGTTTTAGAGACTGAAGAGTGAACGAACGAATGAATGAATGAATGAATGAATGACATGAGATCTGTAGAGGGAAAGCCACAGCTCGTTAGAATTTTTTGTGATGATGACATGCAATCTTCTCTTCATGAGTAACGGGGTGGGGGGGGGGAATTATAAAACTATTAAAACGACAAGCCGAATTTTATGATGATAATTAAGGCAAATGAAGGGAATTGGCTCCCAATCTTGATTCCACCCACTCCCCTGCCCCCACCTGGGCCTGGGCGACTGCCTGAGCTCCTGAGTGCGTGTCCTTGTCCCCTCTGCCCTGCTCCAATCCACTCCGCGCGTGGGCAGCCCGACACCTCTTGGGAAATGAAAATCAACAGTGTCAGAAGCTCTTCAGAACGTTTTCTTTCAGGTGCCCTGTCCACAGCTGCAGTTTGTATTTCGTTAGCTAACATCCGCCTCCCCGGACAGACTGCAGGACACGCAGTTTGCGTCGGTCTCCGTATCACTGGTACCTGGACCCTCACAATATCGGACTGGATCGAGCACCACCACCAGGTAGTCTGAGCAGAGCGCTGAGGCCAGCGTTTATGGAGTCAGCGTTCTCCGTTTCTCCTACCCAACATCACTGGGCAGTGCGCACCCGGGGGCAGGAACGGCGAGGAGGTAATCTAATCACCCGGAGCCGAGGAAGCAAAGCGTTACAGCTGACTTTGTCCTTCTCTGGGCAAGGACAAACGCTGGCCGTCCTACGTCACAGTGTCACCTGACTTTCGGATCAGAGGCCGTCTCTGCTGTGTGCGGGATGATCCTTGCCCAGGGCACAGATCAAGGTTCCTCTGAGTGTCAGGCAACGAAGTTACAAGATGGGATCAGCGTGCAGAGTCCACCAAGGCGACAGCAGCATTCGGCGTCTGCCGGTGCCAAGTGCTCCGTCTGTGTTAACCCACTTGATCCTGCCCACATCCCAATACGGGTTTATTGGCCTCTGACTGGGGTAGAAGGAATTACGGCTCAGAGAGATTAAATAACTTGCCTAAAGTCACACAGCGGATAAGCAGCAGAATGACACGATCGGGGGTCCATGCCCCTTCACCATGTCACGTGATGCATCACGCTTGGTGTGCGGCTCTCACATAGCGTGGCCACTAATAGAAATGCTGTGATCTGTGACAGATACGGGTGAACGGGACATAGAGATGCAGGACGGTTGGTGGCTACAGAACAGGACACCTGGGCTTCCAAACCGCCTTCTCCACGGTCATGGCAGTCAGACGGGGGTTAGAAACCCAGAGATCAGTCAGACCCTCACCGTGCAGCACAGCCCCAGGGCCAGCAGCACAGCCCCAGGGCCAGCAGCACAGCCCCAGGGCCAGCAGCACCAGGAGCCGCTGGAGCTCCTTAGAAATGCAGCATCTCAGGCCGCGCCCCAGGCCCCCTGCCGGGGCATCTGCATTTTAACACAACCCCAGGTGATGTGGGATGTGGGCGCAGCTCAGGCTTGACAAGCGCTGGTCTAGTCCAGGGGTCCTCAAACCGCTTGCCCCCTTAACAGTCCCCTGGGGAGTCTCACAGCTCCCAGGCCCTGAGTTCGAATCCCTGGCAGTGGTAGGGACGAGCTGCTGTGCTGTTTAAAGCTTCCCAGGACAGTCCCGCACGCAGTTAGAGGGAACCTGACCCCAGCGCTCTGTCTCCTCCTTTTCCCCTCGTGTTACGCTTGTTAAAACCACTGAAGCGACCCCAGCGTGGTGGAGAGAACGCGGCCTGTGGCGGTCCAGCGGGTCCCTGTGCAGCCGGCTGTGCCCCTACCTCGCAGGGAGGCAGCGGGACGATCCCGGCTCACTGCACCTCGTTTTCGACCTTTGGAAACTGGAGCCAGTGACACCCCCCTCCCCCTCCCCCACCCCTGGTCAAGGGCAGCTGCTCCAGCCGCCCATGTCAGACTTCTGGGGACAGCAGGTGACTGTGGGGGCAGCGAAGCCTGAAGTATCACAATTCCTTCCCCAGCGCTTCCTCCAAGGGGGGACCAAAGCGCCACAGAGTGGAAGCGCAACAACCCGGACCGGTCTGGGGGCGGCCCCATGCAGCACAGGCCCTACCCCACCCCCGGGGGAGTGTTCTAGAACCATCTGCATCCGGGCCCCACCCCCACCCCCACCCCCCGGGGGAGTGTTCTAGAACCATCTGCATCCGGGCCCCACCCCCACCCCCGGGGGAGTGTTTCTAGAACCATCTGCATCCGGGCCCCACCCCCACCCCCGGGGGAGTGTTCTAGAACCATCTGCATCCGGGCCCCACCCCCACCCCGGGGGAGTGTTCTAGAACCATCTGCATCCGGGCACCCGCGGGCGTGGTGGTGAGAGGCTGCGTGCAGCGTCAATGAGTCGTGTGGAGACTCTGTCACCGCGTGTCATGGCGGTGATTCACATAAACACTGTAACGCTGCGGTCGGAAACGTTTCACTGTTAAATTTAGAAACGACCTGCAAAGGGGCCCCAGGGCAACATGCGTCCTCTCCTCGCAGGGAGGACACTAGTTTGATGAGTGACAGGCACGTGGCCGGTGCTTCCACGTCCTGTATCCATCGCAACCCCGTAAGGGAGGGTGGTGGCGTGACACCCACGCGTCACAGATGGGGAAACTGAGGCTTAAGGAGGTAACGCAGCGACTGCACAGCCAGCGGGGGAGAAAGGGCGACAGCCAGCCCTCACACCCACGTCTGCGGCATTCCGGGGCCGTGCTCACTCTTTGTTCACAAGAAAAACTTGGCTGGCATACAGAAGTGATTTACGAGTTCCTGTTATTAAAAACAAATGGAATATAGAAAAAACGCAAAGAAGAAAATAAAAACCTCTCACCAACACCTGTCCCAGAAACGCCTGTGCAGTCGGAGGAATCCTCGTCCGGTTCCCCCCACGTGTGAGCACGTGTGCGTCACAGTGTCCCAATGACACTGGGACGGAGAGCGGGTGGTGCAGACAGGTGACCCAGGACTTTCCCGTGTCTTTTCGCTACACGTGTGTATGTTCCTTGAGTCCTTTACAACGAAACGTGTCCACCTTATCAGTTACAGCATAAAGGAACAGAAAATAATTGGGCATAAGATACAGAACAACGACGTGGTGATTTCAAAAGGCAGAACGGCCACGAGAGTCCAAAAGGCCGAGACTGGCCCCGAACCAGGAACTGCTGGGCAGAGGATAAGGTGCCAGCTGACAGATACGTTTCTAAGGGGGAGGCAGGGACGTCCGGCTGTCCACGCGTGACTCCGTGACACCTGCCCACCACCTAGTCAGCCCCTGGCACCAGGGTCTACTTCTGTGCCTGCTAAGCAGCTGCAATTTAACTTCCTAGGTCGTTTGCTTACAGAGTAAGAATGTTCTGGGTGCGCGGGTACCCATGTGCCAACTATCTGACCGTTGTGGACTTGCTGCTAATAATTCATCGGTTCTCCAGTATCTCCTGATTCTCTGAGAGCTCTTTTGCTCAGTCAGCAACACCAAATTATGCCCATTTGAACTTTCAAATCCTTAAGTCCAGACTCCAAATTATGGCCAAGGTCCATGTGATGCCATTTCGTGGACTGCATTCTAGGGTGAGGGGTGCCAGGACTGTCGCAGAAACCCCTGGTCCTACACATCCAACAGGCCCCAGAAAATGCCATCAGCAACACCACTGCTAACACACGGCAGGCTCCCTCACCACCGCGGTGAGATTTTCCTAAGACCTGCTGGGTTCCATCTCCCTGAGGGACAAGCCCTAGTGACCGATGCCTGTCCCTGGGGCCCAGGTATCCAGGAAGAGGCAGGCTGCAGCCCAGGAGAGAGTTTCCATTACCCCAGACAAAGGCGGGGGGCCCCCGAGTCCTAGAATTACAGTGGCTTCTGTGGACAAGAGGAAAAGATGTCCCTTCCGGAGTGAGGCACACTAGCTGCCGTCTCCCCAGCCAACCCACCCTCTTACCTGTGCCCTAGGGGACCAGAGGGGGTAACGCTGGTTTGCTTCCTCATCTTCCCAGCGATGCTGAAGCTGCTCACCCTCTGAGGCCTACCTTGTTTCTCCTCAATTCAATATCCATCCATCCACGGTTCTGTGCTCGGTTCTGCGCGTGTGTCCATCCTCAGTATGATTTCATCCTTGCAAAACAGTTTGAGATGAGTATTACCGTTTCCATGACCACGTGAAGAAAGGGAGGCTCAGAGAGGCTGGGTACGTTTCTCAAAGTCACACAGCTTGCAAGTGGTGGAGATGGGATTCAAACCCAGGGCTGTGGTCCTTCTGACAGCCCTGCCTGCCTGCAGATGAAGCTGGATACAGACGCTCCAGTCCAGTAGATGTCCGAAAGCATCAGAACAAATGACAGTAACACAAAATAGGCCGCTGTGTCAACTGTCATCACACCTGGCAGCTGTAGGGGTGCAAAGTAGCACAGTGAAAGGGCACTTCCAGGTGGGGCTCAGTTGGGATGTGGGGCTGCCATCCTCCCAAGGTCTGATCCGTATCTTGCTTCCAGGCGGGTACCAGGCCGGTACAGGAGGGTTCAGTCCTGCAGGTGAGGGCAGAGCCTTCTGCCCAGAGGCCTGGAGGGCGTCCTGGAACTGTCCTCGCGAGGGGACCTACTGGAGGAGGCTCGCAGCCCCCCATCTGAGTGTGCAGATGTGAGGAAGCCCCCTCATGGAAAACCTCATAGGGGCTGAGGTGCAGGGAGACCGCAGGGCGACTGGCAGGAGGTCGGTCCAGCCAGGGGTGAGAGGTTTTCGACAGGGTCTCCTTAGGGTGTTTGGAAGGGTCTGGTTTGCTCTCTCTACTGTGCCGGAGCTGGGAGGCCTCCGAGAGTGCGGGGTGTAAAACGCGTTTTCTTCCCAGGGCCCTAGCGCTCGGCTGGGTGATTTGTGAGGGACGAGAACCAGCACTGTCACTTGGTGAGGACAGAGGACAGAGGACCCAGGGCGGTTTCCTTTAGCGGTGGTGGGAGCCCTCCTGGGTCCTCTCATTCCGGGAGGGGAGGGCCTCCACCCACCCGGGGAAAGTGTCCTCAAACAACAGGAGGCGCTTCTACCCTTTGCGTGGGGACGGCCGCGTGAAATCTAAGTGCCAGGCCCCTCCATGCGAGGCTTCCGGAAGCCCCACGAGGCGGCACAAATGGGGGGGGGGTCTCGTTTCCCTGGGGGCTATCCCACAAGCAAAGCAGAGAGCCAGACACACCTGGTCAATTGTCTTATATAAACGCTTTTCTTTCTTTTATTTCTGCCTTATGAAATCAGTAAGTCTTTTATTTACGCTCTAAAGTCGACGATGATGCCCGCCTGTAAAATAATACCCTAGAAACCGACCGTCGGGTTTTTTAATATAAAAAAAAATATTTCATACACAAAATGTCTGCCTCCTTGTATCTGTTCCTGTGTTTTGTAATTGTTACATAACATTTCTTGTACCCTAATATGGTAAAAAAAAAATGCTAAAATTCCTTTATGATATAAAAAACAAATACCTAAATATAAAAATTTGAATTAAAAAATGAAAACGAAAAGACTTTACACCTGGCGAAATACATTCATTTCTCAGATAAATCCCAGCAGGCCTCGAGGGGCGCCTGGTCCCCAGGCTGGTATCCCTGGGGCTACCCCTTGTTTCTCAGTGACTGTATAATTGGTCCGGTTGTGTGGGCCCAGGCAGCCCTGAGGCCGCGGCCTGAGCAAGATCCCTCTTTAATTGGCCAAAGGCTTGTTGTTCTGGCCCCCGACAAGGGGATCCCGTCCCTTACTGTCCTTGAGAGCCTCCTACAGGGGCCGAACCCTGAGCCCACTTCTGCCTTAAAGACTTTAGAGCCCTGTTGGGCTAGGACGGTTAAGGTCCGCGTGTCAGGTAGTTGTGCTAAATCTTGGGTCCGGGAGCAAATGAGTGAATCTTCTACCTATGGAATAAGCGTTGCCCCTGTCCAAGGGACAGGCCGGCTAGGTCCCTAGCTGAAGCCGGACCAAAACCCTCAGGGAGGACAGTCCCCAAGAGCTGCTGGTGATGTCAGTCCCTCCCATCCCATTCGAAGGCAAATAAACATGGAGAGATGCACCAAGGGCTGTACAAAAAAAGGCCATTTGTAGTCCTTTAAATCCAGGATGACAGGCCATTTTGTCCCTGGGGGAACTTCCCGGGGGGGGGGGGGGGGGGGGGGGGGGGGGGGGTTTGGGACTACACAGCGAGGGGTATTACTGCCTCGTTAATGAGCCTTACAGATCTCAGGGACCAAACACAGCGCGGGGAGGGGCTTCGTATCCATGGAGAGGGAGTTGCTTGGAAATTCCCAGCTCTACAACTGCGAGACAGCCAGGCTGGAGGCGGAAGTGCTTTGCATTTACCTTATGTACTGTAGGGGAGTCTGGTGCCCATTTATGGTCATGACACGGTTTCCTTCTCACACACACAAGAAATCTGTCTCAGAGTCCAAAAAAAGTCAATTAAGAAAGTCACACTCGCTCTTAACGCCACAGCCTGGGTTAGACTCTTAGCCAGGGAACCCCCAAAAAAGAAAAAATAATAATAACACAAAGTAAATGATAATATAGGTACTATACAGAAGCGGCCCAATTCCTAAAGGTGGCCTGCGATGGCTACACTTTGGGAAACATTAGTCAGCCTTGTGGAGGTCCTGGTCAAAAAAATTCCAGCGTAGGTCGCATGTATCCAGGAGATACATTCATTACTCGCAGGTGCTGAAATGTGAAAATTTTAATAATTTCTAGATTGGAATTGAAAATAAATTTGAAAGTCATGTGTTATTATATATGGAGTGTTTTTAATTCTCCCCCCACCGCCCCCACATTTCAGCACCTACGAGTAATGAATGTATCTCTGGGATACACGCGACCTCCGCTGGAATTTTTTTTATCATGACCTCCGCAGGTTAAGAACCCAGGCTCTGAAAATACACACCTAGGTGCAAACTCAGGCATTCCTAGTGACCACTGGCTTTTCTACCTTACAGGCTTAGTGTCCTCATCCAGACAACAGGGACCTCCTTAGGGTCCTTGTCATGAGTCAGTGAGATCAGAGAAGCTTTGAAAGGCAGCACTACACTAATGGAGGCTCTCAAATGCCCTCTGTCAGAAGGGCCAGCTCACAGGGAAAGCTCAGTGTCCCCACGAGAACTATACACAGAGCACACAGCACGTAACGGAAGAGGTACCATATTTTGCCGTGTATCATGCACTCCTGTGTATCATGCGCTCCCGTGTATCATGCACTCACGTGTATAATGCGCTCCCGTGATAATGCACACCCACATTTTTTGCCCAAACTTTCAGGGACAAAAAATTGTTTCGGTTTAAGTTTTTAATTCAAATTTTTATTTGTTTATATTCAGGTACTTGGTTTTTGTATGAAAGAATTTTAGCATTTTTTTTTTTTAAACATAGTTTGGTACAAGAAATTTTATATAACAAATCATTACAAAACACATGAACACATACAAGGTACAAGAAACTTTATATATAGAATTTTTTTATTCAAAAAATGATTATCATATTCCAGCGTATTATTTTGCATATGGATATTGTTACTGATTGCTAGAATTACACTTTTAACTCATAAGCATAAGTAAAAGAATTAAAAACATTTATATAGATATGGAATTAGCACTACCCACGTATAATGCTCATCCTTGTTTTTCCCCTCACAAATTTGTGCAAAAAAGTGTGCATCCACACGGCAAATACGGTCCGTGCCTTCTTCATGCAAAGCGCACGTCAGTAGAATGAGTAAGGCTGCAGCCATCCTTCCCCTCTGATACAGTAACAGTATTTCCCTCCTAGAGAAGAATACTACAGGACAGTATTAAAGGAAGACATTTCACTTGCCTCCATACTAGACATTGTGTAGCTTCTGGTCCAAGTTGCAAGTGTGCCCATTTTATTTTAATTGCAAATGCATATTGTCCCCTAGTGTCCACCTATATTATTGCACCGATTAAGACGCCATGGAAGGAGGTCTGCTCCTCAGCTGACCAAACAAGGAAAAATAAACCTACTGGCTCTGGGATAGAACTTTCGAAAGTACACAAACAGCCACTGAAATTGCAAAATGTAAGCCATGGTTCTATGTTCTTCTGTGACAATACAAAATTTGCTCATTTGTGGCCAGGATCACCATAATAACGGGTAATATTTAGTGTACACACGCCATGTTCTAGACACAATGCCAAGTGCGTTGCCTACATGAACCCATTTAATCCTCACAACAATCCTGAGAGGCGAACCACCAGCTTGTCCGAGCTTGTACAGTGCCTCACAATTCAAGAGAGGGGAATGGCCATAAAATGTCACATCAAAACACAGAAAAGAGTCCTTGATATGCAGAGAGAGGGACACTGGAAGAAGAATCACAGGCAGACAGCACGGTCGGGGCTCCATAGTGTTGTCACATTAGTTGTTGTCAAAGTCTGGGTGAGGTTACCTTCAAAAGTGAACCATTAAAAACAAAACAAAACAGCTTTACTGAGATATAATTCACGTATCATACCATTCTGCAGAGTACATTCACAGAGATGTGCGACAGCACCACAAGCAGTTCCAGAAAATTCTCACCGTCCCCGAAAGAAACCATGGAACTAGAAGAGAAGGGAGCCCAGGAATGAGGCACAGTCCTTGATGGGCACATATTAGGAGAGGACTGGCCAGCAGAAAAGGCTGAGGGGAGATTAAAGAGGTAAGATGAGAACTGGGGAAGTTGCTCGAGTCTAGAGATAAGCGAGTTTTGAGGTGAGAGCGTCAATGTGGCTGGAAATGCCAAGAGACGCAGTATACAGTACGACACAGTATACAATGGACTTAGCAAACAGAGAGGTCATCGGGGACCCTAGCGAAGGGGTTCAGAACAGGCCTCCCAAAGATGTGCATAACTGCCTATGGCCCACCTGCAGGACAGGGACATTACTGAACTACTGAACATCTTCTCTTCTTCTTGTCCCCTCTGAAGCCCCAAGGTGCCTTCCTTACCTCATCCTTCTCTCAGAAGGCCATGTCTACCTTGCTTGAACTTTCTGTCTCTGCACCCTGCTCGTCTGTGGGGTTCTCACACCTACGTACAGCATGAAACTGGGTCATTTCCTCTTGTTAATCTGGCTCATGTTGACTTGATTATTAGACCAGCCAGAAAAACCGAGACAGGTAGAGCAAAGTTCCTTCCTCCCACACGTGAACAAGACCTAATGGTGCTGAGCGGACGGGGCTGAAGGCAGGTGGAAGGAGGCGAGGAGCATGTGGGGGGGTGAAGGCACTGAGATGATCCAAGCAGGGAGTAGCTGGCAGGAGGTGTGTGGTCAAGGACGGGGTGGATGCAAGGCGGCAAGGTGAGGCGTGTTTAAACGTGGGTGGCAGAGACAAGTCGAGGAAGACACAGAGAGGCAACAAGTCTGCGTGGCGGGGAACTCACTTCTGGGGCCACACCACTTGGGTGTAATTCCTGCTCCTCCACCTGCTCCCTGTGTGGCTTCGGGTAGGGTGTTTGGCCTCTCTATGCCTCAGTTTCCTCATCTGTAAAATGGAGGAAAAGATGGAACTGCTGGTCGAAGGGTTAAGTAAGAGAATGTATGGGAAAGGCTGAGGTTCCGACAGAGTCATTTTGCCGATGCAGGATTCTAAACTCATACTGACGCCCTGGACCCTTCACCTGAGCTCTGCCTTTAGAGACTGCCCCCCCCCCCCCGCTTTTAATTTCCTCACGGAAACTTCCAGACAGTTCCTGACTCAAAGAGGGGTGTTGGTGATGGTAAACTATTTCTACAATTAAAAATTAAGACCTATATTCATAAAATTCTCAGTAAAATATAAATAAAAAGCTGTAAAAAATAATGTGCTCCCATATCTATGTAGAGTAAACATGGTGAAATCTGCTTATCAGAGAGATGCTTCAAGGGATGGGCTTTCACGGCTTTCTAGGATGTTCTATCGGAATTAGCAAGGAGAGGGAAGCTGGGTATTAGGAAATCAAAAGTAAAGGGTTATGCTCATCTATGTGAAGGAGCTTATCTAATCTAGACAGCAATAATCCTCTCAATAATACAATGGCCAAGGATTCCAGAACTTTGCAACTGAAAATACAGGCTCGTTAGATTATTATTGTTACACCCACCCCTCTTTGTCAACTCGTAGAAATAAAGCCAGTCCAAGCTGGTGGACACAGGTCCAGGTTCTCAAAGTGTGATCCCTGGACCAGTAACATTGGCATCATCCAGAAAACTGTTCAAAATGAAAATTTTCAGAACCACCTCAGGCCCACAGAATCAAAATTCGGAGGGTGGGGGAAGCGATGCACAGCAACTTATATTTTAACCAGCCTTCTAGGAAATTCTGATGCATGCTCAGGTTTGACAACTACCACTCAAATTCATCCTTCCCTGCCATACAGAAACAGCGGACGCCCCTACTTTTGTGTGACATCATACCTCCTTGTCCCATTAGCCCATCCTGGGCATGACGTGCCATTCTCTACCTCTTTTAACCAGAGTCTCTAACAGAGAATTGTTCCTCAGGATCCTTTCCACCCTTTTCCTTCCTACTATTAATAATTTAACCGCTGTCCACTGAAACACTTCACCACAACTTTTAGCAGGCCATCGGGTTCCAGTGAGAAATTAGATATCCAGTCCTCTCTTGCCTCTAGATGTGGCAAGGCAAATAATTAATCTGGAATAAGAGTACATGAATGGAAGGGATGCAATCAATTCCCAAATTAAAACAAAAGACCTGGTCACCCTCCTCCTCCACTTCCCCCAGTCTCCAGCTGGAATGCTGATACAGTAGATACTTGGCTATGAGGATGAGGACCAACTGAATGGGAGAAGATACTCATCAATGAAACCTCTGATAAGGGGTTAATATCCAAACTTTTTAAAAACTCACACAATTCAACATCAAAAAATAAACAAGTGGTACTACATCAAACTAAAAGGTTCTTGAGGCAGCTCTGATCCAGGAGCATCCAAAGACCCAGGTGTTGTCTTTCTTGTTCCTCCAACAGAGAAATGTGGTCCTCATCCACATGGCACTGGCAGTCTTAGCCACAGCAATCGGACAAGAAAAAGAAATAAAAGGCATCCAAATTGGAAAGGAAGAAGTAAAACTGCCATTATTTGCAGATGACATGATACTCTATGTAGAGAAAGAATCCAAAAGGTTCTACCAAAAAACTATTAGAACTGATACATGAATTCAGTAAAGCAGTAGGATACAAAATTAATATTCAGCAATCAGTTGCATTTTTTTTACACCAATAATGAACTATCAGAAAGAGAAATTAAGGAAACAATCCCATTTACAACTGCATCAAAAAAATAAAATACCTAGGAATAAATTTAACCAAAGGGGCAAAAGATTTGTACTCAGAAAACTTAAGACACTGAAGAAACAAACTGAAGAAGATACAAATAAATGGAAGCATATACCATGTTCATGGATAGAAAGAATTAGCATCATTAAAATGTCCATACTACCTAAAGCAATCTATAGATTCAATCCGCTTTCTATCAAAATACCAATGGCATTTTTCACAGAACTAGAACAAATAATCTTAAAATGAATATGGAACTTCAAAAGACCCTGAATAGCTGCAGCAATCTGCAGAAAGAAGAATACAATTGGAGGTGCTGCCTGATGTCAAACTGTACTACAAGGCTATAGTAATCAAAACAACATGGTAAAGGCATAAAAACAGACACACAGATCAATGGAACAGAATAGAGAGCCCAGAAATAAACCCACACCTACATAGTCATTTAACCTATGACAAAGGAGGCAGGAACATACAATGCAGTAAAAGGCCATCTATTCGATATATAGTGTTGGGAAAATTGACAGATATATGCAAAAAACAACAACAACAATGAAACTAAACCACTTTCATACACTATATAAAAAAAATAAATTCAAATTGGATTAAAGACTTAAATGTAAGAGCCCAAATCATAAACCTCCTAGAAGAAAACATAGGCAGTAAATTTGCTGACATTGCTCTTAGTGTTATTTTTTTCTGATCTATCCCCTTGGGCAAGGGAAACAAAAGCAAAAATAAACAAGTGGAACTACATCAAACTAAAAAGTTTTTGCACAGCAAAGGAAACCATCAACAAAATGAAAAGACAGCCAACTGAATGGGAGAAGATACTCATCAATGAAACATCTGATAAGGGGTTAATATCCAAACTTTTTAAAAACTCACACAATTCAACACCAAAAAAAACCAAACAATCCAATTAAAAAATGGGCAGAAGACCCAAACAGACATTTCTCCAAAGGACATACACATGGCCAGTAGACATATGCAAAGATGCTCAATAACCCTAATCATTCAATAAATGCAATGAAAACCACAATGAGATATCACCTCACACCTGTTAGGATGGTTATCATCAATAACTGTTGGCAAGGCTGTGGAGAAAAGGGAACCCTCATACATTGTTGGTGGGACTGCAAATTGGTGCAGCCACTATGGAAACTATTTGGAGGTTCCTTCAAAGATTAAAAAAATAAACTACCTCATGATCCAGCAATTCCACTCCTGGATATTTATCTGAAGAAATTCAAAACACTGATTCAAAAAGATATATGGACCCCTATATTCATTGCAGCATTATTTACAATAGCCAGTTATGAAATCAACCCAAGTACCCATCAACAGATAACTGGGTAAAAAAATTGGGGTACATATCTACAATAGAGTATTACTCTGTCATGAAAAAAGAATGAAATCTTACATGTGCAACAACATGGATGGACATGGAAGGTATTATGCTAAGTGAAATAAGTCAGGCAAAGAAAGACAAATCCATACGATTTCACTTATATGTGGATTCTAACGAACAAAATAAATGTACAAAGAAAACAATAGCTACAGAGAGCAAACTGATGGTTGCTGGAGGGGTGGGGGGTTGGGAAGCTGAGTGAAAAAGGTGATGGGATTAAGAAACACAAATTGGTAGTTATAAAATAGTTACAAAGATGTACAGTACAGCATAAGGACGACAGTCTATAATATGGTAATAACTATGCATAGTGCCAGGTGGGTACTAGACTAGTCAGGGGATCCCTTCTTAAACTACATGTCTAATCACAATGCTGTACACCTGAAATTAATATAAAATAATACTGAATGTCCACTGTAACTGAAAAATAAATAATTTCTAAAAATACAAAAAAAAAAAAAAAGAAAAACAACCTCCTTACGATGTTAAAGGAGGCAAAAAGCAAAACAAAACAAAACAAAACAAAAAAGACTAATTTCAACAGGGGGACGTGAACATATAAAAACTCCCCACCCGATTCTATTTTTTTCGTAAAATTTCTAGAATTCTAGACTTTCCAAATAGAATTAGGAATTTGCTAGAATCAGGAAACCATGGGCCGACTCCTAATTATGTAGAGAGGGTTTCAAAGATCTCCATCTACATCCCGGGCAATGGGTTCTTCACAAGAAAGTACGGAGAAATGCTGGACCACAAACAATCACTGTCCAGCACGGGGCTTTAAAACTACAGTAAGTCCTCACTGACCATCCTTGGTGAGTTCTTGGGAACTACAGCTTTAAGAGAGACAACATGTAACGAAATCCATTTTACCATAAGATAATTGATATAAAGAAGAATTAAGTACCTACCGCAGATTTCCGGTCACAAAAACATCACCAAACTTTTAAATAAATACCCAAAACACTTGAATATCAGCATTGAAATAAATGTGAGCACTACAGACATTTAAGACAGATAAATTAAAAACAAGATAACGATTTTCCAGCCGGCTGTCCCTGTCCAGGGGGCGGGGGTCCGCCCGGTGGGAACCCACCCTGGACAGAGGGGGCGCCCCTCCATCGCAGGGCCACGCCCCCCACACCACCCTCCCTCAGGTGAGGACACGCCCATTCACCGCGCAGGCGCATCTCTGGGACTCACGCAGGGGAAGCCCACGCAGGCAGGGGGACAACGCGCCCGCTCCGCACCGGGTAACCAATGTTTTATTCTCATCAGCACAACGAAATGACGCAAAACGAAACATTATCCAAGGACCTGCTGTACTAGTAACAGCGAGTGGATAGCTAATAAAATTAAAGGGGACAGGTAAACTTCCAGAAAGTTCCCACATAAAACTCATCCCTCCCGTAGACCGGTAGCCACCTGCATTCTCCTCTGAGCTCAGCCAGGTTCGCCCTCCTACAGAGCCCTCGGGTGGGGTGGGGTGCTGGAAACCCCAGAAATCATCTGCTTACAACTGCTCCCTTCTGCACTCCAGAGAGAAGCTCCCACAAGTTTTCCACAGAGTCATCCAGGTGCTCTGGGCCAGCAAATGGGTTGACAGAACAATCCAGAACAAAGCCCTAGGCACTGCCCCCCAGACCTGAGGTTAGTTCCTCACCTCTGGTAACAGCTGGCGATTTTCCTTTTCTCCTTCTCCTCCCCCATCCCACTCCACCGCCCCACACCCGCACTCCCCCGGTGCCCCCCAGTGACACGGAGGGAGAAAGGGGCACAGCTTTCCCGGGGCGCCCTCGGGGCTGTGGCTGAGCGTCAAAGGGACTTAGCTTCCAGGCCACCAACTGGGGTACATCATGGAAACCCCCAGCGCGATGTGGGTATTGCCCTTAAACAAAAATTGAACGTGTTTAATGAAGGTTAATTTTAAAATGACTCGGGGAATACCGTAGCGTTATTTGTTGCAGAAATGTGGCTACAGAGTTGCAGCGACAGGGCGCCTTCGCTCTCCCCACCAGCCACTCCCTGCTCCCCGGGGCCATTTCTTTCCAACATTAGAGCCACTCCGCACGAGCCCTCTCCTGCAAGCGTGTGTCCACCTCCACCTGCCCGTGGGGTGCTGGCTACCGAGGGGTGGCCAAGGGGCGTTGATTTCTTCAGAGAACCGCCCGCTACTGCACCCCCGAGGCTGGAGCGGATAGTTTCAACCCCGTCGCCCACGGCCGCGGAACAACCCACCCCAAACGCAGATGAAGAACTCACCGTTCGACCTCATTCGCCATGCTGCGGCGCAGCTGTGCAGGGCCTCGGATCTGGGCCGGCTGGGTCGCCCTGAGGTCAGCTGCGGGGTGGCCGGGAGCCCTGCCCCTCCCCCGGCTGGGAGGCGGGTGGATGCCCGGGCACATGGCGGCGACAGCTCGTCCCCACTCCACACAGTCTCACCTCCTCCAGCACACGAGCCCGGGTTTCACCCCAGCGTGACCTCAGAGTTCCGGGCAGTGAAAGCAGGCACGCCCCCCAATGCGTGGGCTTTGGGGGCTTCCGCTGACGTCACGCTTGCTGAAGGTCTATTGGCCAAAGGAACGCAGGTAACCACACCCAGCGGCAGAGACACGCACACCAGTTCTCCATGAAAAAAGTAGCCAAGTTACGTGGGAAAGGATTGTAGCTAACAAGGACGGGAGGCACTGGTCACGATGGAGTCCATCTGACTCACTCCAGGGTGCGTGGAAGGCAGTGGGGACACCTAGGGACGTCTCTCTTAAGAGCTAGACCACCTGCTCAGATGGGCAAGTAGTTCCAATGTCTAGGGCAAGGGCACACCCACTTTCTGATCCTCTGTGCTCTGGATATTTAAGGGAAAATGGGGGAGGGGGTTCTCAAATACGTGGTGACGGAAAGAGAACTGACTGGGGGATGAACACATAACACAACACACAGGCGATGCGCTGTAGCATTGTACACCTGGAACCTACGTAATTTTTACTAACCAATGTCACCCCAATAAATTTAACAGTAAAAAGAAAAAACAAAACTCCATCAGAAAAAGAAAAAAAAAACATCTCTTTCAAGTGTCAGACCTGTACCAAATGATGACAATAGAGAACAATTATATACTATTACATATTTTTAACAGGAGAAAAGCATTTTAATCCACTTACCTCAGAAGTTCCTAAAATATTATTTTACAGATTACAGAAGTAACATTATTTTTCTAAACAAAATATGGTCCTAAAAAATAAAATAAAATACAAGATCAGTTCTCAAAGAGGAAATAAAAATTCATGCACTGATATAAAACAATAAAAATTAGTAATTAAACTTGATCTCAAAAGAGGCCCATAACTAGACAGGTCAGGAATCTCAGATGAGGACTTGGAGGCTCACGGAGATCAAAGTCCCACAGACAGTGGGGTGGGGTGGGGGGCTGGCGCTGAGTCCCCTGACCTCAGGGAAACACTGGGAATGGGGGAGGGGCAGGTCTCTGAGTGGCCAAGACAAGAGAGTGGTGTTCCATGCTGGGGAAATAAGCTGTTCTTTGTGTGGCAGGAGGATCTGAGGGAAGGAGATCTCCTAAGACGTTCAAAAACGAGTTAACAAAGCTTCTGAATGAGCGTGCTTAAAAAAAAATCAATTCACCGAGCCACTGAGAAAATGCCAGCCCGTCCCAGGATCGTGCTAGGGGCCCGAACTCAGAACAAGCACAGACACTGACACTTGCTCTCTCCACCAGCCACTCCCTGCTCCCCGGGTTTCATAACCTCGAAGATCCCTTCCGCCATCCAAATGCCTTCATGGCCCAGAAAAGGGTTGGGTTAGTTCTTTTCTTTAATTCCACTTATTCATAGCACAGCCTCTCTACCCACACTTTCCTGTGCTACAGCCTCCATCCTGCCCTTTGAATCCATTTCATTCTCTGCTCCAAACACCCACATTTGACCTTGTCGCCCGGTGCAGCTCAAAGGGCCACTGTCATCTGTGCCCACTGCGGCCCTAGCCTGAAAGATCTCCTTTCAATAATGTTGCATGTGCTTCTTCTCAGATGCCCGGGAGTGCGCAGCCAGTTTTGTGTCTCTCCCCTTTCCTGTCTGCTGCAGTGCCCAGACACTGGCAGGACTCCTGCTGGAAGCTCAGATACTGTTGACAGGCAATGAGGACGGGGACCAGGCCTCCCCTATTCCCAGTGGAGTGCTGGCTCCTAGTGCTAATAAATATTAGTTTGCTTTGACAGTCCTAAAATATTGCTTAGCAATTCCAGTCACCTGACTTCTCACTTCTGGCTTTCTCAAGAGCCCTCTTACTACAAAGCTCGTGGCTGGAAGTCCCTGATGGCAGCGACTGACCTGATATTCATAACTAGACCTCAGTATTATTAAAAGCTGGCGTGACACTCACAGCCAGGCCATTGCATTTCCCTGCTGGACCGAAGAAACATTCTCGGAGAATACCGACCTCAGACGAGGTGCTATAGACTGAATGTTTGCATCCTCACCTCCCATGTGATGGTATGTGGAACTAGGGCCTTTGGGAGGTGATTAGGTCATAAGGGCAGAGCCCTCACGAATAGGGTTAGTGCCCTCATGAAAGAGGTCCCCAGGAGTTCCCTTGGACCTTCCGCCATGTGCGGACAGAGCCAAAAGACAGAGGTCCATGAACTAGGAAGTGGGCTCTCACCAGACACCAAGTCTGCCACAACCTGGATCCTGCACTTCCCAGACTCCAGAGCTGTGAGGAATGAATTTCTGTTGTTTATAAACCACCCAGTTTAGGGTGCTTTTGTTATAACAGCCCAAACAGATTAAGACACAGGGTTAATTCCGACACCACAATAAAAAGAAACAAAGCCAAGCCACATCATAATTTTGTCCAAGCACAGACAAAAATAAGGTCACTGTGCCACCACAAAATGCCCCCTCATAGAACTGCCCTCACTTTCTGACAGCATCCAACTCAGAGCAAAAGCCCACATCTTTAGACCCTCCCCCATGTCATCCAACCAAAGCCTAAATCCTTCTAACATCTTCTTACTAGGACATCGCACTGCAGCGAGTAATAAACCAACTCATTTAACTGCACAGGTGTCCGATGACCTTTGGCTGAAATGCATGGTACATTGTGGACCATCATTTCACATTCACTGAAATCCACAAACATCTTAGGAGTTAATATTAATAGAGAACAAAAAGCATTTATTTGAGCAAAGGATAGCAAACCAACCTGAACTCTGGGAAGAACAAAGGAAGGCACAGTTTTTAAAGGCGACAATGACAAAATGCGATTCTCTCATGCAAATGAAGGACTGCTGGCCACGTTAACAGGGATTGGTTTGTTTGAATATGCAAATGAGGGGGATGAAACTACAAGGAGGAGGCAAAGTCTGTAGGTGTTCAGACAGCAGTTGTTTGTTCCAGGATGTTTGTGGCTCAGCCTTGAACTGAGGTTAGCAACAAGGTTTAGCAATTTAGTAGCTCTGAGAATTGAGGCACAGGGCTGCATAGACCTCACTTCTCTAACAGCCTCCTGACTCTATTTTAAGTGGCTCTCTTAGCAATGGTTATCTCACTTTATTATTATTTTTTTCCATTATCAATACCCAGGGAAACTGAGGCTGAAAGAGTTCAGATGATTTAGCAGAGATCATGCAAGGGGACTTCTAGCCCTAACCCTGGTCACTTTAATGGAAGGGTCAGTCCAGGCCGTTTTCACAAGCCACAGATGTCCTCAGCTACTAGATTCTTAGCTTGCCCCCTTTATCTTAGCAGTGAAGTCAAACATCAAAAACAGAAGCCCTCCCACCAGGAACATTTCTGTCTGGAGAACTTCTAAGACGAAACTGAACTCTACAGTGCATGTTCCAACCTGGGCAGGAGGTAAACGGGTGTCCACTGTATTTGTCTGTCTACCTATCTGCGTGTACATAAGTAGTTTACAAAATTCTTAGTAAGTACAATGAACTGAAATCAAAGTCCCAGGAAGACATCAGTGGTGCTAGATGCCTGCCGCCTTGCCCACCTCCCGGATGAACAAATGGAACAAGCAACGTAAAGGACCCGGACTCACTAACCGAGGTCAATAATATTTAAGGCAGTACTTTAAGAAATCAAATCAGCAAACTAGGACCCAAGGGCTGGTGCCTATTTTTATAAATAAAATTTTACCGTAAGTTCCAACTAGCATCTGTCTGCACAAAAAACCCAAACTCCAGCATCCGCAAAAATCCAAGATTTGTTGTTAGATTGTAAACCATGTTTATTTACATTGATGAATGGCTGTCAAGTATAATAATAGTGCTTGCAAAGCACTTTGTATAAGGTGCTATACAAACGTAAAATATCATTTATTTGAAAATAAAAAATAAAAGTAGTTCATCGCTAGTAGTAGCCACGCCCCCTGCCCCCACTCAAAACAAAGAACAAACAAAAAAACTTGCTCCAAAGTTGCAGAGAGGAGAGGGGGGTCATTTCCCAGCAGGCTGCCAGGGGGTCTCTGAGGCCACAGAGAGCAGGTGCGACAGAAGCGCGTCGCGGTCCTAGCTCCCCTTCGCCGCCTCCCCGTCCCGCGGCCACTCTGCGGTCCCCGCCATTCCACCCGGCTGAGAGGGTCCTGTGGCTTTAAATCCCGCAGGCTCCGCCCACCGGAGGCTCCGCCCACCGCAGGCCGTTGCCCGGGGAGACGGATACACAGCAGGGCGCGCGCTCGGGGCCTGATCCCCGCCTGCGGCTGCGGCCCAGGAGCCACCCGCGACCCCGCGTCCCACCCGCCATGGCCGACTTGCACGTGAGTCGCAGCTTCAGAAAGCCGGAGAAGGGCGAGGAGGAGGAGGAGGAGGAGGAGGAGGAGGTGGAGGAGGAATTGGAAGAGGACGGAGAGGAGGAGGAGGAGAAACAGGTGGCCGAGAAGGGGCAGGAGGCGCTGGAGGAGGAGGCAAAGACCGCCGAGGAGATGGAGCCGGAGGCCCCCGGGACGTTCGGCGACGAGGACCTCTGGAAGATTGTGCGCAGCAGGGACGACAGCAATGGCCAGGACGCGGAGGCCTTCCGCCCGCGCCTCGCCAGCATCGCGAGCCCCAGCCTGAGCCCGACGCTGACGCTCAGCCAGACCCCGAGCACGACCTCATTCTCCAGCTTCTCCTCCCAGACAAGTACCGCCCCTGCCCGCACGCGCCGCGCGGGCTCCCCAGGCCCTGGGGGGCAGCTGGTCCGGGAACCCCGGGGCCTTGGTGTCTGGTTTCTAAACACGGGCCCCACGCCCCATCCTCTCTCAGCCTCTCCTTGTCAACGGCCCTGCAATCTGGGCGAGCAGGTGCAGTGGTCCCCGATTTACTTGGGCAGCAGGTGACCGCCTCGTACGAGGGGCAGAGCTGCACGGAGCGCTCAATTTTGTAACCCGTCTGCACGCGTTCGCGCAGTGGTCGGGCTTCCCTCCTCCCGCGCGTCCTTGCTCGCGCGCATGCGCACCTGCCAGTCCTGGAGCCGTGCCTCACGGGTGCTGTGCTACTTAGAAAGAGCCCTGGGAAAAACAACTCACTTCTGCGTGTAACTTCCTGTACTGAAACCCCTGGGGTGTGGGGTGAGGGGTGGGGGGCGGCCTCCACATTCCAGGATGCTTAGCAGCATCCCGGGCCTCCACCCCTGGCCATGCCATCAGCCTCTTAGCCCACTTTGTAACAATCAAAAAATTTTCTTAAAAAAAAAAAAAAAAAAAAAAAAAAAAGCCTTCAGACCTTGCCAAAAGCCTCCCGGAAGGCAAACGTGCCCTTTTGAGAACGGCTGATTGAGAGGGATGGCTAAACTGTTTACTGTTCCGTTCAACAGGTTCTCCTAAAATATTTCGGACATTTAGGAAAGACATGTCTGAAACAAATTATGATAGGTAAGCGAAGGTTTTCCGTTTTCAGAGTGTGTTTTCTTTCCAAGCTGATTATGTTTGGGTTTTGGATAAACACGTCAGAAAGTGGAGTAACATCATCTAGGGCATTTACAACAATGTATGCAAAAGCTTGTTTGTCGGTTTGTTTTTAAATCTACACTGTTAGACACTTTGGAAGAGATCAAGACAAGGTCCCTGCCCATCTCCAACTTACTACCTACGTGCACAGGTGCCATGATGCACCTGTTCACAGAACGTGATGCGGGAACTACGCCATGTGTACCGTAGTTAGTGCGATGGAAGTTTTACAGCACGGGTAGGTCGCTAAGGGCTACATGCAAGAGGGACCAGAGGCACCTTGGAAGACAGTGGACATCATAGTCTTTCCTTTGAGCCTCTCTCGTTTTCTTCTTGTTGCTATGAGCCTTCAAGCATTTTAACTACAATAGCACCAAAGAAACAACTTTTGGGCATATCTGTAAATTTTCCCTGAAATCTGACACTGCCAAACCTGAGTTCACAACTGGGAAGCCCTCTTCACCTAAGTATGGCTTTTCAAGCAACTTTTAAATTGTTAAGTAGGAGGAGAATTGTTTGGTTACACTTGTATGTTTGTATCTGTCCTCTTAATTCAACATTTTAATAAAAGATAATACATGTATATGGTTAAAGTATTAAAGTATATGAAGGTATAAAATTAAAACTCTTTGTGCCTTTCTTCACCTCCTACTCCCACAAACCAGAATTCACACACTAAGTTTGTTTTGCGTCCAGTATAATTTTAAGTAGCATTTTTTTATTCCTTGATTTGTCAATTGTTGACGTAACTACTGACTTCCCACCATGAAAGACAACAAATGTAACTTATACTTCTTCCCTCCTCTCTATTTTTGGTAGTTTTGTTTCATTTTTCTGACATTTCGGACTTTCAAGTATTTTAACCTCTTCTTCTTGATTTATTTTAGTGAGTATTAGCTCTTAAAAACATCCTAGTTCCTTCTATGTCCCCCTCTTTCCCTTCCTGATTAACAACAAATTATATAGCAAATGACATTAAAACATAAGATATGTATATAAAGTCATTACTTTGCCCAGCTTTATTATGTTTGTGTTATGTTTTGTAATTATAATTAACTCCTAGTGCTTTGGCTACAGGTTGATTCTAAAAATTGAAAATAAACAATACTCATAATTTCATGCTAAGAACCCAAGAATGTGAGTGGATTTATGCACAAGAAAATGAAATCCTACGTTTGTAAAAACCTGGCTCCTAAAAGGAGAACTTTTCCACACTCAGTTGTTGTTTGTTGTCTTCAGTTTTCTGAATTGGCTATTTCCTTCTTTCTTTCCTTCTTTTTCTTTCTGTTAGAGAAACTCCTCGGGTAATTATCTCACGTAGATCCCACGGGTAGCCACATTTCTGAGTTCTCGCCTATCTTGAAATTTCTTCAGTTTTGCCCTGATACTTTACAAATCATATAACCTGGCCCTAAAAGGTTTAACACCATTTTCCTCGGCAGTCAGAGGACATTGCCTCATTGCCTTCTAGTATCCAGGGTGGCTGACCAGTCCGATTCTCAAACCCTTCTGATAATTGATTGTTTCCTCCTCTTCACTGACTCTGTTCTCTCCTTCAGAACCCCGAATGGATGGCTCTGAAGATCGGGAGATCCTCAGAACTTTCGATGTTTCTGTGCTGCTATGCACCCCTCGCCCAGAACTCATTTCAGGAGTCAGATTTGTAATTTCCAAGAACTGGTTCTTATCTGTTACCGTTCAAATAGTTGTGTGCGTGTGCTTAATGTCTTTGAGGGTACTCTTATAATATACCCAAGTTCTTCTTTGTTCTTTGTCTTTCTTATTTTTTTCAGGATCAGTAGTTCTGCTGGTTTATCTTGGTCCTTCTTTTCCGGGCTACTGATTGTCCCTGAATGACTGCTAATCCTTGGTTATCCATTTGTATTTGTACATGAATGAGGAAGGTGAAACAGAATCCTCCTGCAGCTGAGTTCTGTTTTCGAACACGGCCCACAGTGGAAGGGTGACCCGTGAGTCCCATGTAGGGGGGTAGGTCAGAGGCAGCTTTCCTGTGGCATGTCAGCAAGGGGCAGGCACGCTGGGTAACCCTGCGCAGAAACACAGTCACTGTGTGGCTGGAGTTCTCTGTGGGCAGAATGTCCCTGTCCCTTCATCCAAGCCTGTTGGGCAGGTCCTCAGTAACATTGTCCTGCACTCAGCTTCTCTTTCAGGTCTAAAATCTTCTCCAGTGGGCAGCCCACACTTTACAGAATGCAGTTGTGAAAAGAAAAGCAACTGCTGCCAAATGCCCTGAATTGGGGGAGAGTGAGGGGCCCGCCCAGCCAGCCCTTCCATCATTCTTTGACTCCTTTGGTGACAGGCCCCAGCCCCCTCCCCTTGGCCTTTGGTTGTGTCTAAGCTAGGAGCGTGTTGGGGATCCCCTTCAGAAACACTTGACTTAACCTCGCTTGTTCTCTGGTCTTGAGCTGTGGTGCTGCCCACTTTAGTATTCCATCAACCTGAAGCCACTTTCTTTCTGACCAGGACTTTTTCAGTATTACTTGTCTCCTGATTATTCCTTTCTTGTTTGCCAGGGCAATTTTTTTGTTTGTTTTTAAGCAAGGGCAGAATCTTGAGCTCAGGTGCCATCTTGAGCTGGACTTCCAATACGGGAACCTCTCTTTCTTAGATCCATGTCTTCGTTTCCTCTCAAGAATCTTCCTACGAAGATACTTCTTTTACATTTGAAAGCATTCTCTGATGAATTTGGTTAGATTGTGTTTCTAAGGAAATCTGTCCTAAGAAGTCATAAAAATACAACTAGTAATGGCTCAACTGCTACTTTCAGTGGCCCTGTTACTGTCCTGGTTGGAAATGGGCCAACCTTTAGGAGCAGAGGAATGAGGAGAAACACAGATCTTGGACCCAAACAGGTCTGGGTCCCCACCTGCCCCTGCCACACAGAATATCTTAGTGGTCCCCCAGAGTCGCCTCAGTTTTCTTGCCTGTAGAAAGGGATACTCGTACCAGCCTTGATCGGTTTTTGCAAAGGTGAATGAAATAATGTGAGGAAGCAATAACTACATATGCACTACTGCACAGTAAGTTCTCCAAAAAATGTTAATTTTTAAATTGCCCTTGGTCGTCTGCCATCCTGACACAAGAGTTCAGAAACAACCTTTGATGTTGATTCAAGGAAGGCAAAGAGACCTAGATGAATAACGTATTGATTTTGTTAACTGTTGCCTTAAGAAAAAATCCAAACATCAAGTGTTGTCTAGGGATTGCTCTTCAATGCCCCTGCACTCTTGGTGCCTATAACGTGTTTCTTTAAACTCTGTGGGGTTATATAAACAGAACTACCCCAGAGACTTGCACAGACAGCATTAGCAGAGGAGTTCTTTGCCCATTACAGGACAGTCCTGTCAGAATTAAATCAAAACACCCCACTGATGCAATATGCCAAGGAACAAAACATAAGAAAAAGGGAAGACAGGGACAGAAGAGACCAGAGAAAGGTGGAAAAGGGGCAATCCTAAAATTGATTAAATTATTTGGAAAAAATTTTGATAATTTTAGAAGATGCAGGAAATTATTACCAAAAAAATATTCACCGAGGCAAAGGACCTTGAAAAGTAATAGTTACTGTTTACTTGTTACCAGTGAAGTAATTTTAACCAGTAAAAGTCAACAAATTCCTCAAGATAATGGAAGTCACTGATTAAACTACTTGTAGAGAGAATGCAGGTTGTTAATAACAATGCTTTGAACTTCAGCCTTTTAGAAAGAGTTTGGATTGCGTTTAAGCTTTTTAAAATCACTTAAAGTCAAGGAGATGTTTAAACACACACACTATGCTGCTACCACTACCACCATGCCCCAGGCACAGGTAAGAGTGGTAGTAATTTACTCCCCTAGGAAAATAACATGCTAATGGGAGCCTCCGGGATTTAGAAAGGAATACTTTCCAAAGAACATACAATCCAAACACACTGTGCCTGACTTCACTAAAGAGAGAAAAATGGAAGAAAATACTTCAAAGAAAGTAGGATTCACGATCTTCTATGTACATTTGTTTGTAGAGTGTTCAAGGTACTACCTTTAGAAGAACTGCTAACAGCTAGAGAAGTATACTCAACACCAGCCTCTTGTCTAAATTTCAGGACGATCTATCACAGATTGCATCCAGGAATCCCAATGTCAGTACAAACAGAAGAAAGTTGGCTTCAAGACTTGGCTCACAAAAGGCAGCCTGGTGAGCAGTTCGATTATCTTAGCTTTTGCTGGGAGATGGGATGGCACCTTAGAGAGAACACGGTGTAGGGGGCTGGCAGGTCTAGGTTTGAGTCCCAGCCCCAACCCCAACTAACCTTGAGATGACTGGGCAAGGGACTTAACCTCATCCAGTCTCAGTTTCTTAACATGTGGCAATAATAATACTGCCATCACAGGACTATTATGAAGATCAAAATTAGATTCAATATATAAACTTCATGCCACTTAGCCTTTAATATATGGTGTCATTTATGTTCACATCAAGAAATAATCTGCCATATTTTTATACCTATCTTTCATCTTTTTAATGTATGCACTGTTTTTTAAATGTCAAACCATTAAGAAATCCATAATGTAAATGGTATACTTTTAACTTATCCCAATATATTCCTCAGAAGTAATCTTTATGAATAGATTACTTTCAAGTTTCATGTTTGTTTTGTGTTATATCACTTCTTCATCAGATGCTTATTGAGCATCTACTACATGCCAATTCACCTATGACAGGCCAAACCCTGTTCCAGGGAGACAGCTGTGAACAAAACAAACAAAACCCCTGTCTCAGTAATCTTCTGTTGAAGTGGGATAGGTGGAGGTGATGGTGAGATAAATAATACACAAAGTAAGTATAACACATTAGGTGGTGTGAGTGCTAAGGAGAAAAATGAAGCAAGTGAAGGAAGAGAAACTGTTGGGAGGGAGGGGTATGAGCTTATACAGGGTACTCAGGGAAATAGTCACTGAGAAGCTGAGGTGTTTGAGCAAAGACCTCAAAGAGGTGAGAGAGGGAGCCACGGCGATCTGTAGGGCAAGAGTGTTGCAAACACAGGAAGCAACAAGTGCCTCCTAAAACAAGGAGGCAGTCAGTGTGCCCCACCATGGAGTGAGTAAGGAGAAGAATCCGAGGGTACAAGGTCATAGAGACAATGAGAACCAAATCTTTTTTGTGGGAATGCAGTGGAAGTTTGCACAAAGGAGGGACATGACCTAGCATAAAAATGGACCAAATATTAAAAAGATGTTAATTATAGTACACTCTCAGTTAACCAGTACCCATGGGGAGTGGTAGATGCTGGATAAATGTACATGGACTCATTAGCTGGAACTCAAGCACTTTTGCTGGTTGCTTGAGTTGCTTGAGGTCCGATTACCAGAGAGTATATTGTATTATCAGATGAATCCTTATGGTCAATATAATTCTGATGGGCTTGCTCAATGGAATTTGAAGAGTTGATTCTTTGATCTTCTTTCACACTGTTAAAAGATAAACTGAGGCATTTTTGAATGTTAAAGACTTTATCTGAGCAAACATGGATTCAAATTGTGCAGTGTCAGACCAGAAGTGTTTAGGAACTCTCCACTGACAAGAGCTAGAGGAGAGGCTTTTATAGAGATGACGTGAGAGCAAAGCAAAGCAAATATTTGATTGGCTGTAGCTCACTGAGGCATTTATAGGAATTGATTCTGGCTTAGGTTTCAGTTTGCTGACACAGGCTACCAAGGCATTGGTGCCACCTCTAAGGACCTCCTTGTTTGATTATTTTAACAACAGAAATCTACATTTTTAAAGTATACTACTTTAACAGCAGTGTAACTGTCCATTTTGGGACGGAATCTTCTTTTACAGTATTTTTTTTCATAGACGACTCATATGCAGCTCTTATTAGTTTATTCCTAGATACTTTTTAGTCTTTTTTATTGGCATAACAATTAGAATCTTTTTTCTGTTATATTTACTAATTGGTTATTGTCACTGTATAGGAAAACTATTGATCTCTATGTATTAATATTGGATCTCTGACCCTCTTGCTCTGACTCTCTTATTAATTCTAACAGTTCATCAGTTGAAAGTCTATTAGACAATTACATTTCCTGTGAACAACATTGGTTTTACCTCTTCTTTAATTTTTTTATTTGGCAGTGTGTCATGGACATCTGTTCCATGTCAGGAAAGATTGATCTAATTCTTTGAAATGACTGCAGTATTCCTGTACATACAGTTACTGTGACTTGTGTAATAAATATGTGATTGCTATATATTTCAAGATTTGTTTTAGTTTGATTTGGCTTGTTTTTCTGAGCTCTTCCCAATAGCAAACGATGCCTTAATGAAAATCTTTATGCATTCATTTTTTTTATATAGCAGGTTCTTAAATAATGTCATTTCATTATAACGTTAATGAGCTATTGCAGGAACTTACCTCTCGCATATCAGTTAGCCTATGCTAAAATTGGTTGGGGTACACGTCTTTCCACCTAACGTTGCAGAACCTGTTGACAACTGAAGGGAGAACTCACTGTACCCATGCTTGCACAACTGTTGAACAGAACTCCTAAAATGTAGGAAATATGTCACCTTCTGATGCCTGACTCTTTCTCCAACAGCAGTCCTTGCTGTCCCTCACTCTGCTGGGAAAATGGGTCAGCCTCTTCCCTTTGTATGTAGTTCTGACGGTTTTTCAGCATTCCAAGCCTACCTTTTTCAACTTCTAGGCAGTTATGCAAGGAGGCGGGTTTGTTGACAGCCGCCTTCCCTATTTCCAGTCCGCCCTGGAATCATGGAGGAAATAATATGGGTGGGTTAGTTCACTATATTGAACTGGAACCCCCCAACCCCAGCACCCGTCTACCTGAAAAGTCTTTTATGTTAATAGAATAACAAACATAAAGTACTTAAGTGTCTGAAAAACATGATTATGATCAAGTAAAATATGTATCCATGTAGTATTCTAGGACTGGAAAAGAAGAGAAACATTTAAAAATGTGATACATCAGAGTGGTGCGTTTTCTGTTTGTTCCTTATTGCTGATAAAATGTTATTTGGAAAAAGGCAAAAAAAAAAAAATACAGTAAGTGTACTTACTTTTCCAAGAGGCATATTTTCTTTATATTAAAACTTCTTTCCTACTTTGTCAGGATTAATGGCAAATGTATACTCTATTTTTACAGGGAAGAAAATACCCTCTATCACAGAGATCAGTGAACCTGAATATATGGCTCCTAAGATAAGAGGTGAATCGAATGGATGTTTGGAGTCACCCCTCTGCTGTCAAAGGCAAAGTGCTATTAACAACCAACCTTAACTTGAATGGTGCCCACACCCTTCGTAAAAACCCTCCCACTAAAAATATATGCAAGAAGGTGGGGAATAGGTAAGGTTTCAGGGCATTGAACCAGTGTGTGTGTGATGGGCTAGGATTTCCAAGCTAGAGACAAGGGAATACACCGCATGAGGGTTTTAAATGTTCCTTCTAAATCTCCCCTTTTCTCTCCAGAAAAATGGGTAATTAACCCGGAAGAGCCCAAACTAAACATTTTCTGTGAGCTAGAGGTAAGAAATGTGTATCCATCTAACTAGTACACTTTGCTCGTGGCAAAGATCATTTATCTTCAATTCTCTCTCTCTCTCTCTCTTTTAAAATTTAGTTTAAGGAAGACTTCCTAACGCTGTTTGAGCCTTCTCTGAGAACATTACCCAGCGTCGGGCCACCGCCCATTCTGGCGTTCAAAGGAGAGGGTTCCAATTTAGGCGTTACCTTCAAGGTGATTTTAATTCTTTTTTTTTTTTTTTTTTTTTTTTTTACTGTAATAAAGGATGTGAAAAGCCACATGATGACTGCATCAAAGACAGTGACCATCCACAAAAAGTGGGAAAAAGTCTTGACAATACCATGTAGGCCACCATTCACAATGATCAACTTTTTGAAATACATTAGAGTCCTTTCTCATGGGGTCACCCAGGCTGGGGCTCTGAATTCTTCTGTCTGGGCTCTTTCCGGGGGTCCCCAGTACATGTGACAGAAGGTCTCAAGTGGGTTAGCACATCCCCAGCACCCCTGCTTTCCTGGTGGGCATTCACTGGCCTTTTCCCCTGCTGTTCTCTAAGGCTTTTGTGGGTGCATCTTCACATTTCCCCCCCTTCTCTGAAGGAAGAAGAGGAGGAGATGGTGCCCAAGTGTGAATTTTGTGGGAGCGATCTAAGGACATTTCTTTCCAATGTGGATGTCTCCTCCGACAACAGTAGCTCTGAACCAATAAAACATGTGAGTTCTAGAAGTTGACAGAGAAAATGGCGTACTTCAAAAATACCAGTCCCTTTTAAACACGGACAGTCGTTTCTCCTGCATTGCTATTCCTAAAAGGAAGTGTTAGCCGTCCGGGAAACACAAATCATAACCACTCGTGGGATACCGCTCCACACCCACTAGGATGGCTCTAATAAAAAAGACGGATAATTGCAAGTGTTGGCACGGCTGTAGAGAAAGGCAGCTGCTCTGGCAGAGCCTGAGGAAGTCGAACCATAATTACCACGTAACGCATTGACTCCATTCCTAGGTACATACCCAAGAATACCGACAACATATGTCCGTGCAAAAACGTGTCCACAAATGTTCACAGCAGCACGATTTGCAACAGCCACAAGGTGACCATAGTCCAGTGCCCTGCAACTGACGAAGGGCAAGTAAATGTCGTGTATCCCGAAAATCAAGTATCATTGAGCCACAGAAAGAACTGCTGTAGTAAGACATGCTACGACGCGGAGGAACCTTGAAAACATGCTGAGTGAAAGGAGCCCGTCACAAAGTAACACATATTGTGCGACTCCACGTATGGAACGTGTACAGAGCAGGCCACCCCGTAGAGACAGAAACTAGATTAGTGGTTGCCGGAGAGGAGAGGAGGGTAGAGAGCACCTGTTGATGAGCACAGGCTTCACGCTCCAAAGTTCATGGTGGTCATGGTCGCACAACCCTGACTACCCAAAAGCCACTGCACTGCATGCTTTCAATAGGTGGTGACAGGGTGTATGAATTACAGCCCAGTGCAGCTGTTACCAAAAGGGGTAATTATGGTAGATTGTTATTCAAATCCCATTAGCCATTTCTTTTTGTTTTGTTTTGTTTTGCCCCTGTAATTATCCTTGTCTAGCCAGAACCGATGACATGAAAATGACCTTTGTTTTTCAGGCCCCCTGTTGCAGTTATTTCCAAAATCTGATCGACTACATCAATGAGGAAAAACGAAAACTCCAGAGCTCTGAAGGTGAGCTAATCTCTATCGACCCGCACGGCGCCTACACCAGCGAAGCAGAGAAACGCAAAGCAGAGGAAAAAGGCCTGCAGAGGTGAGGAGGAGCCTTTGGTACCCAAACTCAGAGACACCCACTCACTCAGAGAGCTCTTCGTCAGATGGACCTGCTGTTCAAACTGTATCATTTCAAAGAGGGATTCCCCGTGAAGAAACAGAATTTGGCCAAAGCAAACCTATTGCTGTTCCTCGTGGCCGTTAGGAGATTCCGAAGCCCCAGGACACCCAGGAACGTGCTGACTCCAAGTAGAAATTGACCGATCCCACGTTCTCAGGGCCATTCGGAATTCCTACAGTGGACACGTGTCCAAGAGGCTGACCAGATGTCCCATTATAAATGCGACAGGAAACAATGGTCCTGTCCCGTTGCAAACGGGACGTAGGGTCAGCCCACCTTGAATCTAGCCCAGTGAGGCTAGGCTGACCCTACGTCCCATTTGCAACAGGACAGGACCGTTGTTTTCTGTCCCTTTTAAAGTGGTACAACTGGTCAGCCTACCATGAAACAGAGCAGAGAGTCATGTGCTCTGATGAAATGACTGGATTTACAAGTTATAACAGATTAAAAATAACAAGTGATGGCATTCAAACAGTTAAAGTTTGTCGTATTACTGTTTTAAGCTTCCAACGCATTTCAGATTTATATATCACTTTTTTTTCTTTCTTTGCAGAAAACAGGAGCAGAAAGTGGCCAAACATTTTGCAGTCTTGACAAATGAACACATTAGTTCCACCGAAGAAGGTGAGTCCATCAACCCCGAGGTTCTGGGCCAGTTGTACATCGGAAAGCTCACGTGTTGGACCAGGCGCCAGCACTGGCACATTTACAGAACAATATTTAACATTTTAATTCACTCTGTGCGTCAGTCAGAATGACTCAGAACATTGGATGTTTTCAGTCATCTGGCTTCTGAAGTTTTTAGTCTTCACCTCATTCCTGATGGAAATACCTTGGCAGCACCTGTAGAGAGAGCACCTTCCAGCTAGCTACAAAGAGCTTTTGAGCTCATTGTCCCTTGTTTTATTAAGCACACATTCCCTTTTGTCCTCAAGCGGGGTGTGTAAAAATCGGTCCAAAATAAATAAGGTATTTTTTCTTCAGATATGGGTTCCATCAGTCAACTGGCTGGTGTACTTACGGTGCTGGGACAGTTGAAGGAGTGCTGATTTTAGAATTAGAAGTTCTGGATTTATATCCTTGCTTTTCTCCTTTTAGGCTGTCTGATTTGGGGTAAATAACTTGATCTTCCTGAACATTGGGCTCCTTCTCTACTACTCAGCTATTGAAAAGATCCTTTAAGCAGATGTTTTTGTTTTTAAATTAGATCTCTAGTATGGAGGTCCTTGATATTCAAGTGTTTCTTACTAAATTTTTATGCCAGAAAATTCCACTTAATGAAAATCATCATTTTTCTTTTTGTAAAACAGGAATGGTCTCATTTTTTTAACAGGAGACCCTCACTATAACTTAATGAAGGTTCTCATTTAACAAAAACGTCTGATGAATCAATGCATTTGCGATAGGGTTTGAAATTTCATGTTAGAGGCTTTGGAAAAATTAAAATACGTGTACTTTCATGTGATTCTTTTCGTATTAGATTTGAAGCACTTTAAAACAATTTCTTATCAACTTTCCGTGGATATTCCAGAAAAAAAGCTACACGATGACAGACCATTTGATTTTCAATTAGATGAAAGAAATATATCCATTGTTTGTTGTGATTCTAGGACAGCATGTGGAAAGGTAATTATTTTTATACTCGCCACTCTTTAAAAATCATGTTTACCTAAAATTATAAAAGTTGTCATGATGAATATGGCAGCTTCACACATTGGCACATTTAACTATTGTCAAAAAGGATTTGTTCAGACTTGGCCTTTTAACATCTACCGGACTTTGCAGCAGTGCTTTATATATGTTTTATGGGGGGCTCTTTAGGTTAAAGGCTTTTTACTTTAAAAGGTGATAACTGTACATTAAGGAACATTAAAAACCTTTAGAAAACTAAAAAGAAGGGAAGAAAAGTCACCAAAAGTCTCAACCACTTCCCAAAAATCGTTGTTACTATTTCAATATTTTCTAGACCTGTACTACCCAACGTATAGCAACTTCTACATAGGTCTAAATTTAAAATAATTAAAATTAAATTTAAAATGTAATTCTTTAGTCACACTAGCCACATTTCAAGTGCTCAATAGCTGTATGTGTCTAATGGCAACCAAATTGCAGTGCAGATATAGAACATTTTCATAATCATCAAAAGTGCTATTAGGCAACACTGTTCTAGACTTTTTTATGCATAGGTTTTTGTTAACATACTTGTAATTATATCATATGTATAATTTTTACCTCTTTTTAAACTGAATTATAAAAAAATGTTCCATGATATCAAATAGCTTATATTAACATCAATTTTAATATTGGTGTGCTTTTTATATAGTTTAGCCATTTCCCTGTTACTGGACATACAAGTTATTAACAATTTATTTGTTATACTAAATAACATTGCTTTGAATGTCTTTGTGTATAAATTAATTTTTATCTAAGTATAGTTCTTCAGAGTAGATTCCTAGAAATTAAATTACCAAGACTAGGTTTGTTTCTCTTGGGTGGCATAGAATTTAAGGGGTGGCAGTGAACAGAAGTGCCTGATAAAACCAAAATCAAATTTTATCTAGGGAAAGATCAATCATCCAGCCCTCAAATTACTCCTATAAATTATCTTTCAAGTTCAATTACCAGCACACATGAAAAAGAATCAAGAACACAAGGAAACTCAACACCACAATAAAAAATCCAGAAGAATAATATCCAACAATGAAAGACCTGCAAAGACTTTGGAAATTGAAGTAATCTAACTATGTTTATGAAAACAAAAGATCAGCTTGAATATATATGGAACAAAAGACTATAAAGTGATATAACAGGTTTGAAAAGAAAAATGAATTTACAGAAGTGAAAGACAACAACTAAAATTAAAAACTTAAAAGATGAGAGTTAAATGCAGATTAGAACCAACTAAAGGGAGAATTTTAACGACTTAGACAAAAGGTTAAAAAATTATCAAAATTCATATTGGTGATGAAAACTGGTAAGGAACACAGAAGAGAATGTATGATTTGCAAAGAAATGAGGGTTCTAAAATGTATTTATTCAAAATCCCTGAAGGAGAGGAGAAAGATAATCAGGCAGAGGCAGCATTTAAGAGATAATGGATGACAATTGTCCAGAACTTACAAAAGAGACTGATCACAGATTTAAGAAGTCCATTGAATCCCAAGCAGGATAGATTTTGTAAAAAATCCTAGACCATTCATAGTGAAATTGCAGAACATTAAAGACAAAAAAGAAAAACTTAAAAGCAGAAGAGGAAAAAAAAAGTTCCATTTATATTTAAAGGAGAATGGCAAGCCTCTCAGATGACCTCCCAACAGCAACAATGGAAGCCAGAAGGCAGTGGAATTCTTTCAGTGGGTTGAAAGAAAACAACAGTCAATCTAAAAGTCTATCCCCAGATAAAATAACTTTCATGAAAATGTGCCCCCACAAGACATTGTCTGGCAAAAACAGAGAGTTTGTCACTACTAGCCCCTCACTAAAGGGAATTCTAAAGAAATTTTTTTGTGGGTAGTTAGGTAATCTGAGATTCAAGACAGATGAGAAGCAAAAAAAGTGGTATATTGTGTATATGAAGAAAATTAAAAGGTGGTTGATAAAATAATAATACCAATAATTAATAATAATGGCTCGTGGAGTTTTAAAAATCAGTATAGGACGAAAGTACATGACAAATAGTACATGATTTTGGAAGAAAGTTAACTGCAGTTACAGTGCTCAAGTCCTTCACTTGAGAAAAGGGCAAATACGTACATTGCTGAACTTCTGACTTTGATAAATTGTTTGCTTGCTGGAATTTCTAGAGTAGCCAGAAAAGTAACTGTAGCAGAGAGTATAAATTCCCAGCCAGCAGAAGTAGAGCAAAAAAACAGAACAATTTCTTTTAAATACCTCCCAAAAGACTAGAAAGGATAAGGGGAAAGGAAAACACATAACATGAGTTAAATAGAAAGCATCAAGGAAGGTCAGTAACTACATGTAAATATACTAAATACTCCAGTAAATAGAAAGAAAATGTATTAATCATATGCTGTTTATATGAGATATATCTAAAATAGAAGAATACAAAAATATTAAATACAAATAAAAATAGAAATAAAGAGGATCATTTCATAATGAAAAAAGTTTTCATCTACCAGGGAGATACAACATTATAAAATATTTTGCCCCTATTAACATAGCCTAAAAATACTTAAAGCAAAATTGTATAGAAATAAAAGGAAAAAAAGTTTCAATCCATAATCATAATGGGATACTTTAGCCTACCTCTCCAAACAATTAGACCAAAAAAAGAACATAATGCAATAGAATGTTGGAACAACCCATTTACCAAATTTGTGCATGGATTGGGGATTAAGTATTTTAAAGATGATCTTTCCAAATTTCAAATTCTAACAGGATTGTGTATTTGTGTGTCTGGGGAGGGAAGGGAGGTCTTGACAAGTTGACTCTAGAATTTTACACAAAAATATAAAGGATCTAGAAGAGCCAAGACATTCCTGAAGGAGGCAGAGGAACATGCACTCCCAGGTATTAAGATCTATTACAAAATATAGGAATTAACACCATGTACTCTTAGGGCAAGATAAAGGATGAAGAGTCCAGAATCAGCCTCAGGCTTACATACATCTTATTGACCACAGCACCGACATTTTAATGCACATTAATAGAGAAAAAAAAAATCTTTTCAATACATAGTGCTGGGACAATCAGGTATCCACACCTTTTTTTTTTACTGAAATTGAAACCACTACCTCACATGACACTTAAGACTCAATTCCAAGTAGATTAAAGACCTCAATGTGAAATACAAAACTACAAAAATGTATTTGGTGTGGGAGAACAGCTTTATTATCTCAGGGGAGGGAAAGATTACTAACTGATGAAAGAAAAGCAGTATCCATAAAGGATTTGATAAGTTAAAATTAAACTTCTGCAGCACACATGACACATAAAGGGCGTATATCCTAAATGTAAAAGGGGTTAGGGGCAATCTTAATGATTCCTAAGGATTGTTCCCCGTTGCAGAAGCAGGGCCGAAAATTTAAATTAATGAATGGTTTGTGTCACTCTCTAGCAGGCGAACGATGTCTGTTGTTGTTCTATTTACTGCATCTGGTCTGAACCAATGAACAATGAAGTGTCCCCTCATTTTCTGTGGTTTATAGATCATGACGAATGACTTTTTAGAGAAGTACTACAAGCACGGGGGCAAGTTTCTGACTTCATTTCCAGATGGGACAATGCAAATATTGTATCCTTTGTTGCAACACAGTGCTTTTATTAGCTTTCTGTCTTTTCCACAAGAAGACAGATAAAGAAAAAAAAATAGAGAAAAATATTTAAAAATGCATATGACCCCCAGATCCTACCACCTTTTCATAGATCGTGTCTTGCTTTCTGAGATGTATATAACTTTTAAAATCAATTCCTATTCTGTAACTTGCTCCCTTTACCTATACTATTATATAAGAAACAATGTTTGAGTATATCATGTGCAATCAATATAGAGCTGTAACACCATTTTTATAACCACAGGGTATTTCATTACAGGATGTGCTGTCATTCATTCAACCTGTTTCCTAGTGGCGAACAAAGGTGGTTTTGCAATTTTATGTTTATATACAGCCACTAAATGAACAGCTTTGTCCTCAGTCTCATTAGTAAGCCGGGAAAGGAAATTTTATTGGGCAACTTTTATTGCATACGTACCACTTGTTTCCTTGAATTAAAATGTCTAGCGGTGGAAATTCAGGGTAAGAGACCATGGACATTTTAAGGCCCTGATAGATTTTGCCCCCCGGGAAGTATATTCCAGTTTCCACATCCATGAGCAGCGTGTTCTTTTTAATACAACAATTCAATATCCATTGTATGGAACACCAAGTTATTGATCACGTGAATTTCCGCCTCATGGGTGGCCACGCCATTTGGTGTTTTGACATAAAGGCTACAGAATATCTTAAAGAGAGTTAAAATATTTTAAAATACATTTTTTTAAAAACTAAGAAAGGAGGAGGTGTTTTTGGTGAACCGAAGACCTCACCTTCTAAGGGAAAGTCATCTTTAGTCATAGTCCCCTACATATTTAGCCCAACCCCAGTAATAAACCAGAAAAATGACTTCCAGGGCATAGAAGTGTAATGAAGCTTTAGTTCCCTAGACCTTATGGGAAGGAGTATAGGTTTTGTTTTAATTAGATCAATACATTTTAAATACTTGCCCAACTTTTATTTTTGGTTGTCACTTCGTGCCCTGGGTTTAGTTCTTAACTCTCTTCAAGGCTGTGGATGACTTTCAGAATGATTCAGACTCAATCTTTTGTTTCCTTCATCTCTGGACTGCTGATCAGATTAGACAGGACTGAGTATTAACAGTGAGTGAGTATCTCAGTGTATTTCATTCTTTTTGACACTATGGGATGCTTTGCTTCATTTCGTTTTCAGGGTGCTCGTGGCTAGTGTATAGAAATATAATTTATTTCTATATGTTGATCTTGTAGCCTACAAGCCTCCTGAACTCCTCTGTTAGTTCTCACGTGTTGTTTTGTGGATTCGTTAGGATTTGCTACATCGAAGAGCATGTCAGCTGCAGATGAAGATCGTTTTACTGCTTCCATTTCCCATTGGCATGTCCTTCCTTCTTCTTTAATAAAATTTCCCTTTCTAGAACTTCAGTTGCAATGTTGAATGCAAAGTAGGGAGAGTGGACGTTTTTAGTCGAATTCCTGATCTTAGGAAGAAAACAGTCTTTATCGTGTTTTCTTCTCTTTATTCTAGCAATACAGTGTATTTCATTCATTGACTGTCAGATGTTAAACCCTGCCCTCTTGGGATAGACTCCACTTTGTCACGGTGTAGACATCATCCTTTCTATATGTCGCTGAATTCCATTTGCTAGTGTTCTGCCGAGGATTCTCGTGTCTTCTAAGTGTATTTTGATCCACACAAAAAGCCTAAGGCTCTTGGGGAATAACAGTCCACCCCATTCTCAGAATGCTTTGGTTTCAAAGAGCTCTCTCATAAATGGAATTCCTTCCCAGAATAGCCAAGGACCATTCATCACAACGACCCCAATAGCCTTATCTGATCGCAGCTACCCATCTGGAAACCTAGCGATCATCCGAGTGCCCAGCATGACCAATGGCTTCACTTGTATCGTCCAAGAAGACACACCCACGAGCCCCGCGATCCTGGCGGTGCTGGACTCCTCCGGCAGAAGTTCCTGCTACCACCCAAATGGAAATGTCTGGTAGGCTCCTCCGTTCTCCTGCTGCCATGGTGCTGTTTGGTTTCCTGAAATGTTACTTTTCCTTTTATTTTTTCCCCAACTTTATTGGTACATATTTGACATGTAACACTGTAAGTTACAGGTGTACCCCGGGTTGATCTGATGTACTTACAAATTGCAAAATGATTCCCACCGCAGCATTCGCTAACACCTGCAGCATGCCACATGACTACCATGTCCTTTTTCTTGCTGGGAACATATAAGATACAGTCAGGTAGCAACCTTTAAGTACTATATGATACAGTATTATTAAGGATAATCACTCTGCTGTACATCAGAGCCCCAGAACTGACTCATCTTATAACTGGAAGTTTTAGTTTTCCTTTGTAATGATGAAAATGGCTTTAAGAAAATTTAGTTAAGTTGCTGGTAATAATAATAATAATAATAATAAAATTCTATAATAATGTTCAACTTAGAGAAATAATTTTTGATTTATGCCTTTCCATGTGCTACTCAGGGGAGAAGTCCTAGGCAACTATGTGAAACAAAGCACACCATATCCTTTCTATAAACAGCAAGGGAGTACCAGTATACATTTCAATGTTAGAAGAAAAATCTCTAAAGTAATTATGTGGTCACCGTAGGGATTTGGGATATGAACCCAGGCAGTCTCTTTAAAATTAAGTTTGTCCAACCTGCAGCCCGCGGCCACATATAGCCCAAGACGGCTTTGAACATGGCCCAACACAAATCCGTAAACTTTCCTAAAACATGACAAAAATTATGTGCAGACCTCCTTTTAGCTCATCAGGTATCGTTAGTGTGAGTGTGTTTTATGTGCGGCCCAAGACAATTCTTCCAATGTGGCCCAGGGAAGCGAAAAGGTTGGACACCCCTGGTCTAGAGCCCAGGCCCTCATACTATTATACTGCCTCATCGATGGGAATAATTTATAATGGACAGGTGCTCTACTGCGTGGTTATTGTTTGAGATATATTTCTAACTAGTAAGCTTCCTGTAGCCACAACCACCAACAACACACAAACCAAAGCTCTAGAGAAATTAAGATCCTAATCCCATTTTGATCTGCGAACTTATATACTCTCTGAGACTTCCTGTTATTTCATTTAGCCTGAGAAAGTGAAATTTAGGTTCTAACTTCAAATACCATTTAAACTGTTTGAGCTTCTCTGAGAGATAGTCCCTCCCTTTATGCTATTTAAAGGTATAACAGTCTCATCTTGAGACACTGCCCATAGTGACGAGGTCTGAACACGGCCAGGACTTGAGAAAGTTAGGACTCAGAGCGCAATTTGCGTTTTTAGTCCAAATCAGCAGTCAATCCATCACCCCATGAACACTGGAGAATTTCTACTTATCTTTCAGGGTTCAATAGCAGCTCTACATTACATTTGGTGGCAGCACCAGGTTCACTGTCACCAGATGTTCATGAGCTTCTAGGACTCTCCCCGAGCCAGGGAAGCCCTCTGCCCCACCAACTCTACTCCTGGGCTCTCTGACATGAGTCCTGGGTACGGTCAGGGGCGCCTCCTGCTGCCTCTTGTGAAGCAGACCCATCACCCTGCCGGACGCAAGTTCCCCGCAGCACACACCCAGTCTCTGCCACCACGTGTGTCTGTACATGGTCTAGGTCCAGGAATGTTGATGAAACAATTTATCTAGATATTCGTAGTAGTGCATCTTCGTTCCCAGATAATTTCTCATTTGTACTTTTGCTGTTAGATCACTCACTGCCACCGATCAATGCTGGGGAAACCAGATGGTAGTTATTCTACCTAGGGGGCCAGCTCATCTAGTTGGTTTTTTTTGTTTGTTTGTTTTTTAATAACTCATTCTCCAATTAATCCAACTTTCTGAGTACTCATGAGCTCGACCTGTTCTGTCTGCTCAAGAAGGGAATGGTGCTCCACGTTGGGAGACGGTGACAGCATGGGAGTCACCGGTGCCACAGGATTTCCGGCTGGGCAGCGCTAAATATGTGTGTGGGTGTAACAGGCGGCCTTCGGGGTGCTGAGAGAGTGGGGAGCCCTGCTGGTCTCCCTTCTGCTCGCCTGGGTGAGAGGCCTTCTAGCGAGACCCCCGGTTCCCAGGTGCAGACACCGTCAGCAAACAGCTCCCTGCCTCGGAGGCTGCCTGGCCTGCCCCGGAGCCGACACGCCCTGGCCTCCGCTGTGGCCGAGGAGAATCTCAGCACAGGCCACTGCGCTCCCTGAGGTGGGGACGCCCTCCTCCTGCGTCCTTGTCCCACCGAAAGCTCCCGTGCCCCACCTTCCTCCCTCCCAGCACCTCGTTTTCCAGGGCGCTTTCCCACCCTTTGCCATCCTTCAGACCCAGGAGGTGCTGACTTGGACCCAGGACTTCCAGTGCATCTGCAGAAGTCAGTCACAGGCTCATCACTTTTAGAGCTACCGGAGGTCCTCCACCACTCGGCCGCTATTGGCTGGCGCCCACGGCTACGCCCCTCAGCCAGCCAATGACCGGGCTAGTTTCAGGGCCGCCTTGCGGTTACTGTTGATGACTTTGCATTTCCCTCCTGCCCAGGGTACACATCAATATCTTTGGAGGTCAGTATTCAGACCAAGCTGGCAACAGAGTGAGGGCTTGGAACTGGTCAAGTTCTGCGTCTTCCTCGCCGTTTGCTTCATTTAAACCCGTCTTTCTGGCTTTGAACCGCTACGTTGGAGTTCGCATCTTAGAACAAGACAAGATTGCAATCACTTTTCTAGCCATGGGCCAACAGGCAAGAATCAGTGTCGGAACCAAGGTGCAGGTAAGTATGTCCTTAAAAACGACCAAAGCCTTCGGAATACTAAGAGTAAACTGACTTCTGTGAGTGTTACTGCTGACGGATTACACTTGGTGTAACCGACTGTCCCCTAAGAATTTTAGAATTCAGTGAACACAGTGACAGCGAAGCTTCATACGGACTCGGGGCAGCCTGATTGACAGCTTCGTGTCCCTCAGATATTTCCTTTCAGTCCGGACGTGGACCCCAGCGGCCCTTACGGAGGATGTGCTCCCTGGCTGCTTCATGCTGCTTTGGGCGTTGGGATCTAGGAGTTCGCGTTGTGTTTGCTTTTCTCTGCGCTGCAGCAGAAAGCCCTGAGCTAGGTCAGGAGGCCTGGGTTCTAACCACGTTCAAGGCCAAGCGTAAGCCCCATCTCCTTGGAGACAGTCCAGGCCCGGGGCCCAATGGGGGTCAGCCACGTCCTCCTCCGGGTGGTCCCTGTGCGTGTGCACCCACACGGACTCCCTTGCCCTGAGGGCTGCCTTTCCTCCTGGGTGGCGAGCTCCGGAAGAACAGAACCCTGTCTGCCCGAGTCCTCTGGCCCACCCAGGGCACGGCCCGAGCACACGCTCTGTAACTGGCCACCCTGCACTATGGATGGCAGGTTACAGGGACATCGTAACTAAGTGGGTGAACTCAACTTCACCCACTTCCTTCAGGTTCACACACGCAGACCCAGGGAACAGCTCGAAACTGAAAACGCACCCCCGTAAGTAAGCGATGGGCGGGGAAATACTGAAGACAGAGGCAGGTGATCAACAGGGGTGACTAAGGGAAACCTCACATGCAAGGTGCGTCTTGGGCGGCCGCAGAGCGAAGCGGGACTCCTCCTCACTGCCTCACCCAAGAAGTAGATTCTAGAACAGGGCAGGATGGGAGGTGAGACTAGTATGTGACCCATCCCGGGTCCGGACGATGGCCTATCCAGGGACCAGCACGTCACGAGCATAGGGGACAGGGATGGGTTGGTGTCAGCAGGACAGTATTGATGACAAGCAGACAGGCTCCAGGGGGGTATATGAGACACAAGCTCGGTTCTGGCCCGGGTCTCGCCCACGGGCCTGGCAGTGGTCACGACTCTGTCCCACGCGTCATCTCTAAAACGGGGCCATGATCCCTACCTCAAAGACGGTTGTGAGGGTTCCACCAGGAAGCCAAGTGCTATGTGTGGTGCTGGGACTAAGGACTCAGCCGATGATGCCTCAGAAAGGCTGAAAACGCACACGGCTGCAGGGACAGACAGACAGACAGACCCGTGTGTGTCTGGGCACACAGGGCGCACATATCACGTGTGCTTTGAGTACGCTCCTCGACTCTGACTTCGTTTCATCAGTTATTGGGAGAGACTGCCGTACATTTCAAAGTGTCTCTAAAACGTCGTTACTATTAAGTAAGTGGCAGTAGGACCTCAGGACTCAGCACGGGCAGAACTATCTCATCAACAGCAAACAAATGAGAGACCGGCGACTCAGCCGGCCTCCAGCAAAGGTCTGCAGCGGCTGCTCGGTACCCCCGCTACTGGCTGCCTGGGCTCCAGCGGGCTTTCTTGCTTAGGAACTGACAACGTAGCCTCGTTTTTGCACATGACGTTCATGGTCAAGTGCATTCTTACCAACAACTTAAAAAAACTCTGTCCCCCCCAACTGAATTTTAATCCAAAAAAGAGTCATTTTCATGCAAAAGAATTTGAGGTTAAGAGTTTTTACTTTCCTCATGGTCCTCTCACTCAGATTTTTAAAAAAATACAAAAGGGACATGTGAATACATTCTCATGTTTGAAGATTCAAGTAATATAGAAATATAGAAAGTAAATAACGAGATGTCTCCCAGAGGTGAGCACCAGTCAAAACTTGGTGTGTATTTCCCTTTTCTACTTATAAATTATGAATTATTCACATATCCATATTTTAAATAAAACTGGATTATACTATACTGATTATATTTTAGGGGGGTTCTGCTTGTTTTTGTTTTCCACTCAACCGGTATTGAAGGTTTTTCCATGTCTGTATATCCAAGCATATTGGTCTTGTTTTATTTTTCATTGCTACATAATATTTCAATGGTTACTCTAAATTTGTTAACTATGTATTTTTTTGTATGTATAGAATTAACTCCCAAGCACCCTAGTTCTTTTCCTTGACAACAGTAATTCCTTCAACTCAGAACATATTAAGTCTGTTCTAAAGTCTTCCTCCGGCTACTAATTCTGTTTCCCTGAGTATCATCAGTATCTCTGGTGCCTGTTGCATGGCCTCAGGTTGCCTCGAAGGTTCGGAGATGCTTGGTTGTGTGTTAGTTTCTGTCTTCGCCACGTTCTGCTCACTGAAGCTGGCGTCCCACGACTGCGGGGTGCGGGGTGCACTGCCGAGGGGTGGGCTAGCCCCCGGGCAGGCCCACAGGGGGCTCAGCACGGGGAGGGGGCCTCCTGACTGTTACCCTAATATTTCCCCCGGGGCCTCCCTGCTTCTCATCTCTGCTGACTGTGAGCTCAGAACGGGTGTGTTTTGGGTCAGTGGTTTCACGTTGTCGTTTATCCCTCTGGCTACGGTCTCACCTGCTTTTTGATTTGCGGAAATTCCGTAAGATTATTTCACTTGGCGAAGAAGTTTCCTACTTCCTAGGACCATTTATTGACTTGCTCGCTAGAGAAAGTTTTACGTCCTTTTATGTGGGATTTGGAAAGGTGAAAAATGCGGACCCCGTCTTCATTATTCCACCCTCCCTCTCGCCCTGCCTTCCCGCCTTCCCTCCTACCTGCCTTCCGAGCGGGGGAGGGGTGCTAGTGCCGCCAGATCCTGCCAGTTCGGGTGCCTTCTGCTTGCAGCCACCGGGGGACTCCTCGGGCCCACGGTCCCCGCAGGCCGGGAGACGTCGGGCTGCCTGACTGCAGGCTGTGGGGTGGGGGCGGGGAGCGCGGAGGCCACCGAGGGGTCACGGAGGGGTTAACGAGGAAGGGCCTCCGGGAGGCACTGTCCGGAGAGGGAAAGGAGCTGCAGTCCCCGCAGTCCTGCGGGACACTCAGCGCAGGTGCCCCCTTGGCCGAGGACGGCTCGCCCCGCCGGGCCGCTCCCGGGGAGGCCGTCCCTGGCGCCGCTCCGTGCACGCCGGTGCGAGCACTTGAGTGAGTTGCGAGCGTTTGGAAGTATCCAGACCCTCCGCGCTGGGCTCGCGAGCCTCCGGGGCAGCGCTGCAGCCCAGTCCCCGCTCAGAGCCGAGTCACACGGCTGCCGGCGCGTGCAGGGAGCTGGCTCGGCAGGGCGTGCCCCTCCCGCCGCCGCCTCGGGCCCGCGGGTGCCCTGCCCCCCGCGGGCCGCCCCTGAGCCCCGCTTCCCTTCTCTTTGCTGAAAAGCTGCCGAGCGCCCAGGAGACGCCGGCGCGGCGCTTCGGAGACGGGGACGACCTGCTGCTGCTGGCCCGTGTCGTGAGGATCCGGCTCCTGCTTCACAAGCTCGAAGGGTGTGTGAGCTTTCCCCGCAGCCAGGCCTGGGACAGATGGACGCCCCCGGCCTACCTCTCCTCGCTTTCTCTGAGGCTGTCAGCCCTCTGTAGCGATCCCCGTCTCAGGCGGGGTACAGGAAAGGCGATAGCAGCCATCATAAATGCAAAAATTTAACCAAGAATGATGGCGCTTGCTTCTATTTTGTGGATTTTTTTTAAGGGGAGGGAGGGGGTGTCAAGAAAAGTACAAAATGACCAGGACAGACCAGGAAATGTGCTTTGTTGCAAATTTCGAACACGCCCGGGGTCATCACGGGTTTGCATTCTTGGTCGGAAAACTAAAGAGCCCGCTTCCGGGACAGCAGGGAATGAGTGAAATCAGCAAAAGGGTCCGCGTCAGAGTTCTATCAGGAAAGCAGGAAGAGATGTAGACACTTCCAGAACCATCCAGAAGGGCTGGGGACACGACGGTCAAGGGTTTTCCCCTTTCAGGAAACCTGGACGGGAAGGAACCTCAGGAAGCCAGAGCAGCTCTGGAAGGACCAGGGCCTCACCCAGAGGGCGGGGATACACACACCCCACGGACCCGAGTAGCCAAGCCCTCCTGCCGGAGATGAAGTGGAATGGAGACTGGATTTTTGTTTGCCTTACCGCTGTCTCTTGGCAGCCAGCGTCACTTCTGACAACACCCACTTCCCCTGAGCTCCCCCGTCCCCAAGCCGGAAGGGTGTAGGTGTTGTTTGGAGCACTGCCAATCCGAGCAGGGTGCTGACCCTCTCCGACTTCGACTCCTGAAGTGGACACTGTCAGAGCTCACACCCAGTACCGTGCCTGTGTATTACAGAACTGTACTGGCAGAGCCCCGTGTAAGTCACCTACTGTTTAACTACATTACATCCCCACACTTAGGTACTTTTACTGTCCAGTTAACTTTGTATTTATCAAGAGAACTATTCCTTAGCCCAAATAGTCACGCTTCCTACTTTAGGAACACAGGTCACAGACAAACCTCCATGGAACTCAGCCCAAAGAAATGCTTGACGTCCCCAAATCACTTTGCCTTCTGAAAGGCCTCAGCCTCCCTCACCTCCTCAAAGTCTTTTATGAAATCGTACATCGCAGATGCTTGGCCAGGTCCCGACACTTGTATTAAGGAAGCCAAGCCAACCAGGGCTAGCTTCCTGCATCCCAGGTGATCCCCAAACGTGACAGCTACGCACTGATCGGAGCAGCTTCTCACCATGAAGCCACGAACTTGTCCTAACGCAGGGTGATCCAGGGTAGGACGGAGGTTGGGTGGAGGAAAGGAAGAGTTATCAGGTGACACAATTACCAGGTGAGGAACAGAATCCAAAGATAGAAATGCGACCCACGTTGTACCCGAGTACATTTCTGGAACTTTCTCTGTGCCCATTCGTCCCCCATGTCCTACCTAGTCCCACACGATCTTCTCCCAACCATGGTGCAGGCTCAGGGAGGTATGAGGCCAACTCAGATGAAGAGTTCTGACAATCACATTTGAATCTCTGAAGCCAAATCTACATTGGCTTTTCAGTTACATGAACCAATAAATCCTTTATTTATTTTGGGGGGTGGGGAGGTTGCTTAATCAGGTTCAGATTGGGTTTCCCTAGTAACGTGGTTACGATTACAACTAAAAGTAGGCATTTCCCCTACTTAGAGCTACCCAAATTTAAATCATTTGTTTTATGTGCATATCAAGACCAGTTGTCACTATGAAATATAAGCAAAATGCAGGCCAGCTACTTTATCCTCAGATTTAACATTTCCCTTTAAAACGTCCATTCAAAGATTTAAAATACTAACCCAACGAAGGGCAATAAAACGATTGCACTGATACATTAACTGGGACGTCCCCAATGTCTTTCCTTAAAGACAGTCTCTCATCTCACTGCTTCTCTCCTGAGCTCTCATGTTAGTGTGTTCTTGTTCTCATTAAGTCATTCGACGAACATGAAGCCCACATGCACCGTTTTCTCCTGTCTCAGGAACTACGCCTCCCTCCAGGTTGTTACGAGCCTGCCTTCTGCTCCTTCTGCTCCATGGGACTGCGCCCCTCGGTGTGACCAGATGACAGTAGGGGCATCATCTGGCAACTTGGCTAAAACGCAAATACTGGGTCCCATCTCAGACCAGCTGAGTCAGAACCATTATGGGCTACAGGGATTTGTCTCAAGGGCTGTGCGGAGTTTCAGGGTGTTTACAGAGTTGTCATGTTGCTTCCCTTTCCTGGTCATGCTTAACCTAGGCACCGGGACGGTCCCCGGGCCTGAGAGTGCGTGATGCTACACTTGCCTGCAGCAGTTTAGAGCTGGGTGCTTTCCTGCGGGTCTGTTTCTACTAACGTGCAAGGAAAAGGAGCCAGGGACGGCTCGGCTGGAATTCTGAAAAACGCCTGAACTTCCTTCTCTCCTGACATTGTTCTGCCGTCCGCACCAGTCAAGAGGGGACGCCCTCCTTGTCCTCCTCTCCAGACAGGAGGTGTTCGTGTGACTCTCTCAGGAACTGGGGAGGTCGGGGTGAAGACTGAGTGATGTGAACTCCCCTTTCCGGTTCAAGCCAGCACGGGGCCAGGGCGGAGCTGCGGACAGAGGGGCAGCCCAGCAGCAGGGCGCACGGCGGGCCCCGAGGAGCCCCGGCCCTGGCAGTGGGGCTCCAGCGCCTCGCTTCGGGTTAGCGCCGGCGGGTCCCAGGAGCCCTTCGGAAGTAAACATTATCTGATGACACCAATTCTTACCACGTACAACCTTCCAAATCCAGTTATCCTCTAACGTGCTCCAGCACAGCCTGAAGTCCACAAAGGAGGGGTTCCTGTCACTCAGTCAGCTTGGTAAAAGTTTATTTTCACAATGCTAGAGAGGTAAGCCCTCAAACTTTACAATCCCTCAGATTTCACTCAAAAGATTAAAAAAAGAGCTTTAATATTAAATATCAAATCATGATTAAAAATTCTATAGGTTTTTAAAAAAAATCTGATTTAAAATTATGACAATGGTACAATGCCAACAATCAAAGTCCTGGACTAGACACATTCAAAATAAGAATCATCACTGGGATCCTGTTACATGCTGACAGTAGAGGCCTTCCAACTGCTGTCACTACTGTTAGTGCCACAAGTACCGCATTTATATTCTGAAAGCACATGTGTCTTGCACATCTGGATACTGAAGTATAAAGCCACGTTTGCCAATATCTTTTTATTAATCTAACAAATAATTTCTTCCACAAAAGCAACTGTGGTTAAAACCCCAATAACATTCAACAACCTGCTGTCATTTTCTATGGTCTTCTCACTAATATAGTACATGGACATTTATAAACCACAGACACACGAATTTGTAAGCAACTCATAAATCCTGAAATATTAGGAATATAATAAAACTCCATTGTAAATAGCTTCATTTTAACTTTCCCTTTATACTTAAAATTTTCTTTTTATATTCATACTTGCTATAAATTTTTTTCACTAGATTCCATTAAATCTTAGATTTAAATACGGCCAAAGACCAAACAACAATATTGAGATGGGTGTCAACAAAATGGGTGAGTCTGATCAGTGTCTAAGCCACCTAAAGCTATTCCCTAAAATACAATTTAGTCGCCCAAGGCAAACATGGAAAAAGTCAGAAGGGCACCCCAGGTTCTTCATGGCTGACCTGTCAGGCACATGGGAACACCCAAGGCTTGAGTAAGAAAGGTCTAAACGCCAATAGCTCAACTGTGTCACTAGTGGAATGTCCACTGGGCTGAGGAGAAACCCCAGACACACTGAGCAGTGTTCAACTTACAGAGACAGCAAGTGTGAGCTGGTACAAATCAAGTGAACAAGCGTTTGAGCCCTAGTCAAAGGTAAAATTTTATTATACCTGCATAATAAGCTGTAACTTCCCAGCTCACATTGTACTGACTCTTCTGACTGTATGAACTTGGGTTAACAGTTCTGCAGTCTTAATTAAAAGGATAAGTCACTTAATCAATTTTCTGCAGCTAACTTATCAGCTAGAGATGATAATACATTCCACCTGACACTGTCACAGTCATGATCACTGCCAGACATGCAAATATTCAGACAAAGTATACGGCTATACTAAGTTTTTGGTGGATCCAATATTGAATTATCTTGTAATTTTTCCATAAATCTCTACTTCCACTAACAGATCTAGACTACCACTTCTATTCCTATATGGATGCTGAAGTACGTTATGAGTGTTGCTACATGACAAGTTTTCTATATAATGGTCAATATTTCTGCTAAATTACTCTTATAGTCAGTTTATTTTAGAACTTTGGAAAGATATTAAATTCACTGAATAAAAAAATTTTTCAAATTTGTTTCTCAAATATAATAAAATTCTGATATATGATGTTGGGGGACTTAAAATATTAGAGAAGTGATCTCCATTCACCTAATATTAATGTTATAGAGAGGTTAAACTAAACTTTGTTTAGTATGGAAGTTTCAATTATCCTAAAAATGGTAAATCATCCATTATTTGTGCATGAATCTAAAGTGAGTCCTTTATGAAATTGTCTGTTAAGTCAAAAACAAAAATTTAAGCAGACAACTATTAGATATAATGTTAACAGATACGCTGGGCAATAAGGTCAAGGTTTTTATTTAACTTACATCTGCTTAGTTTTTTATTTAGTTAAGTATAAAGGCCCAGTTAATCAACTTATTAGACTGGTCAAGGCAAGACACTTGAACTATAACAGGATTTAAAAATAAGTTGGTCTTTAGTAGTTCTCTGTAATCACACACGCACACACACACACATATGCATACACACACACAATCGGGTAGAGTACGCGGCGACAGGATTTCCCCCCATAATCTGCATGGTGCACTGTTCCCATCTATGCAAACTGGACATGACTAAATTAGAGATGTCTGATAAACTCTTACAAAGTACTGGAGAACTTCAGCTGTACCCCCAATATGATCACTTCTAAACTATAAAAAAGAAAACTTCATATAAAATCACAACGGATTCAACAGACATCTTTGAAAAAAAATCAAGTTGTAACTCTGTCCACATTTTAAAAAACCATTAAGTGAGTGGATTTGGGGAAGAAGAAACAACTCTACAGTATTATTGCACTCCACGAATGTGCAGAATTCCGAAACGAGCCAGCACTGAAGAGCCGTCTTGCACTGAGGCCTTCCGGGAGGGACAGCGGGTCTGCCATGAGCATCTGGCCTGCACTAACAGCTGGCTGTCTTCAGTGCAGGCCTTCATAATGTCAGCCACGCTGCTCCTGCGAAAATCCCTTAATGTCTGCAAGACACACAGAAAAAGTATTTTCCTTCACACTTTACTCTGGTAAAATCAACTCCTTGTTCAGAAAAGAACCGAGAACATCTCTGCCTAGTAAAAGTGAATGGACCCTCACCGTGTCTCCAGTTCACACACCTCTGCTTATAAATTCTCTATCCTGAGCACGTTGCGAATTTGCATACTCTTAGGAACCAGTGATTTGAAAGTTAAGGATATATATAAATATTCTAGCATAATAATATATCAATTCTGACCATTAGTTCACAGTAAAAAAAAATGATGTTACAAGCCCAATGATTAAGCCTTGAAGATAAAATTTATTAGCACAACCTTATTTTATCTTGGCAGGCCCAAACTCTTTCGTCTCATATATACATTTGGGCTTAATGTATAAGAAAACATCCATCTGTTAAATCTCAATTTGGAAACTCAAGTGATAATATAACAGGGTGCCAAAAAAATGTGTACACATTTTAAGAAATGTTATCTATGTATTACATAAATACTGAGGGTCACCACTCTGAGCACCTCTTGTCATTGCAGAAGTCAAAGATGACTTGTACTCATCATTTGTATTGAGTATTACAATTTCAATACAGCTTTTTTCCCTTCTTACGATGCACATATATTCTTTTGGCACCCAATGATTGCATTATCTAATACCTTGCTGACTCATGATGAGAATCAACTGATACCTACCCACAGTTTTCATATTTTTAAACTACTTACAAGAGTTTTCAGTGCTGACAGGTGGGGCTATGATCGATGGTGTGGGATTGAATCCATATGCACATTGAGCTTCATTTCATTGTCAAGAATCTGAACAAGCTGTTGCATGGATGGAAGGTGACCAGACTCCAGCTTAGACCACACAGGTACGTCTACAAAAATAAATTCAAGATGATGCTGTAATAAACGTTCATTCCACAAATATTTATTGTCAGTACACAGCTGGGGCTACAAAAGTGAGCAAAAGAATTAAGCATTTTGGGAGTTCCCTGGTGGTGTAGTTGCTGGGCTTTGGCGCTGTCAACGCTGCGGCCTGGGTTCGATTCCCAGCCAGGGAACTACTCGCGTTAAAGAAAAAAAAGAATTAAGCTTCTCCCAGCCAGGGAACCACAAAAAAAAAAAAAACAAAAAAAACAAAAAACAAACAAACAAACAAAAGAATTAAGCTTCTTGCTCTTACAAAGTTTACATCCTAGTGGGGAACTACAAAAGGAACAATACAAATAGCTACAAAATCACAACATGCCGTAAGAGGGACATGTGAGAGGCTGGAAAGGAGCCTTTAAACTTACTATTATTAAAAGTGAGAGATATTGCAATTAACAGTGAGAGAGAGCTGATACAGGAGAAGAATGATACGAGGTAAGCTGGAGAGGTGAGCAGCTACCGGGTCAGCAGGGGACAAAGTGTGAAGGGCCACACAGTCAGCAGTCAGCCTCTGCAGCTCAAAAAGATACGTAATCTGTTACAGCTCCTCAACCCTCAAGGTGGCCTGACAGTAGAAACAGGCAACACATAAAAGAATAGCTGTGTTCCAATAAAACTTTATTTACAAATAGGCAGCAGGAGATATGGTCCACAAGGCCATGGTTTGCCTAGCTCTAAGCTATGTCACACAGGGGCCTGGGGACCATGTTAAATGTTCCAGTCTTTATCCTGAGAACAACGTAAAGACATTTAATGAATTTGAGGCAATGAAGCAACAAGATGAAATGTCATTAAGAAAATGTTTGGAGCAGGTGTGAGCAAATACATAGCCTATAAGAAAGCCAGACAGTAAATATTTTAGGCTTTATGGACCAATAGGCAAAATTAAGGAAATTATATAGGTACTTAATATATATAACTAGAGAGATAAATTTCCAAAATTCTTTTCATTAATGAAACTCAAAACTTTAGGTAGAGACACTGAAATTTGAATTTTATATAACTTCCATCTGTCCCAAATATTCTTTTGGTATTTTTTTACCATTACAAAAATGTAAAAACCATTGTTAACTCATGGTGAGGTTGGACAATTAAGTTTGCAAACTCATCCTAGAAAAAGTGCTACATATCTCATTGCTGAATGTCACTACAGCCACCTTCGAAGGACGCCCCTTGGGAGCTGTGCACCAACGCCAGTGCCTAGTCCACCCTTCAGAGCAGTTTTGGAACTCTTTGTCTAGAATGGCCATGAGAGCTGTCATTATACCCAAAATCTGACAATTAAGTTAGAGAATGTGCCACCTTGCCAAGGTTAGGACACCTTACTGAGTTGTTCATACAGTGCTGCCAATGTAAGTGCATTGTAGGGAGCGTGGGAGCCAGAAGCCAGGTCCTTTGAGAAAACAGGCTTTAGCAGGGCTACCTGTGTGCTTGGAATCCACAGTTCAAGGGTTTTGCAAGGCAGCACAGAGCTGGGTGCACAAGAACAACATTCGGGATGTGGTTTCTGGCTTGGGGGCGGGGTGGGAATATGACATTGTGAACAAAGCTGTTTGGTCTCTGGAAATGACCTGAGACATGACTTATGGCTCGCCTGCTTAGAAGAGAACAATAGCACAAACAGTAATATCTGAGGAGCATACACCAAGATATTGATTAAATGCAGTCATCTGGAACTTTAAAGAATTAGGAAAGAACAACGCACATTTCCCAGTTAAGATGTACTTTCCAGTCCCGCTTTACTGATTTACCCCTAAGATCTCACTTGTCTCGCCCACCCTATAAAGTAAACTTGCTGCTGCGAGACGGGGTCTCTGTGTCTCCATCAGAGCTCAGAGAACCACCTGGTCCCAGCTTTTCTGTCTATGTCTGTGTCTGCGTATTTATTTCTCCATTCCCCACCACCTTCCCTCCAGTTCCCCTGTTCACCCGCGCGGGTCACGGCAGTGCACGGAAGTTTGTGAGCTAACTGTCAGATTTGGGTGCGCCCACAACCTGATGGCCGTTCCAGAAAGAGTTCCAAAATTGCTTTGAAGGGTGGACTAGGCCCTGGTGTCGGTGCATAGCTTCCCAAGGGGAGTACTTTTGGTGACCGTTGTGATATTTAGCACTGAAGTATAGAGCACTTTTTCTAGAATGAATTTGCAAAATTAACTGTCCAACCTCACAGGCCATATCTGCCAACCTCTTGTTCAGAGAATATCGGTAAGAAAATAACTGTGACTTGGACTAGGGTGGGGCCAATGAAGATAAAGAGAAGTAGATTTTTGAGAATGTAAGCGGACTTGAGAAGACGTGGTAATCCATGAGCCATGGAGAGTAAGAGAGAAAGTGATGGTACCCTAGGTTTCTGACATGCACAACTGGGGAGAATGACAATGGTGTCACTACACAAATGAGATGCCGGGGAGGGAGCAAATTGGGAGTACTCAAGAGCTGTAGGGAGCAGAGGTAAACAGCCATTTGGGAATAGGGGTTTAAGCACATACAAAAGGGGTCTAGAGCTCTCTAGAGGTATGCAGTCAAAAGTCATCAGAAAGATAGTACTTTAAAGCCATGAGCACTGTATTAAGAGATCATTTAGCATATTGTGAAAAACAGCTCATTAAAGTCCCTTAACATTTATCACAGAAAGCAAACTATTCAGAACCCACCATTCAAAGTTATCTCAAATGCTCCTGTTGACATACACTGGTTCTCAATCATGTTGCTCAAGAAGAAAACCATCATACATGCATAAACCTGAAAGAAAATATAACTCAGTACACAGGCAAAACATGACATTAGACAGTAACCTTTAAATAGTCTCGTCTTTATTTGGTTATTGCTATTTTTAAATCTACTTTAGACATTTCTATTCCTATTATTACTGCTTACTCCATATGTATGGATAACGTACACAGAAGAAAAATGCAACATCAATTCACAGCTCTATACGTGCTGAAGAACTTATGTATGACATTCATAATATACAGATGGAATTTCTAGAGATCTCTTAATAGCCTTAGTAAGTTAAACAAAAGAATACCAGCATAAGAAGGGTTCATTTTACCATTTTTATAATATATATGTGAATTCACAAGAGACTCCTGATGCAACAACACGTAACTCCACTATTTTCAATACAACCTGTCCGTGTTCCAAACAAATCCTTTAAGTCAAAAATATGTATTTGGTCTTTGTCCCAGTTTCTGACACAGAGCCCCTAAAACCCTTGGAATCTGCTAACTGGTGGGAGCCTAAAAGGTATCTTCTGCTATGTTAACGATGTGCCTTTGAACTGCACCCACAGATGCAGGGCTGGTTGTCAGGAAAAGCGGTGGTGTGTGAGTAGCGGGCTGGACTTTTCACTTTCAGGGAAGGAGGAAGGGGCTACATGTTAAGTAATGCAGTCTCCATAAGAACCCCAAAGGGCTGGGCACGCGGAGCTGCTGGGTGAGCGCCAGGTGACAGCACGCCACCCTCTGGCTCAAAGCGCGGAGCCGCGCCCACAACCTGGCCCTGCACAAGTCTCCCATCGGCTGTCCCTGTGTTTCGAGCCTTTATAGCTAACTGGTAATCTAGTGACTTAGTGTGTTTCTGAGTTCTGTGAGCTTCCCTGGCAAATCAAACAAACCGGTTCATGGAGGAGGTTGTGGGAACCTCCAATCTGTGGCCAGTTGGTCAGAAACATAAACGACAACCCGGACTTTCACCTGAGCCTGAATGGAGGCGGGGATGAGGAAGTGGGGGTGACGTGGGGGGTGTCTTGTAGGACTGACCTGGCATCTCTGGCATCTGAGGCTATCTCTGGGTAGAGAGCCCAGACTGGAGCTGACTTCTCAGACATTCTGCCGATGTCTGATAATGGTTTGCTGCTGTGGTGAGAACCCAATTCCACCCCCACACAGGTTTAGACTGGGTCCAGGAACCCAAAAGACAAACTGAGAAAAAGTAGGTGAGGAGCACTGGCAGTATTAAAGAACATTCACTCACCTTTTGAATGCAAATCTAGACCCTCCCAAAAGAGACTGGGAGCTCCCTGATAGACAGAAGATTTTAATTTAACAAAAATCACCTGACTAAAAGTAGGATGTAGTGAAGATGTCAATTCACAGCAAGCTGTTTAAGAAAAATAAAACAAAATGCTCAGAGCAAAATGGAAAGAGCTTCTCCTGCTCACTGCTCCCCTGAGCCGGGTGGGCACTAGTTCAGAGTTGACCTAGCTTGGAAGACAACTTTCATGGGCTCAGCACACAGGACGTGTAAGCTACAGAGGTCAAGTACATTCCTCTTCTACAGCAGATCAACAATTTACAGGTCTATGGAAGTAAAACACACTAAAGATATTTCGGAATCAGTAGAATAAAAACAACAAAATATTATCAATAAGTACTTAACTTCCAATTCTCAATCCCATGCCAACTACCTGTTCGGCTACTAACACCACACTCTTCAACCAGAGGCGGTGCCCAGGGCGTTTACAAGCAGAGCCTTACTGCTACTGGAATAGGGGTTCCCTAAGGAAAAGGAGGGCGGCTGCACAGGAGCTGGAAGGAGGCGGCCTGGAGGCAAAAGCCGCGACCAAAGGAGAAGCTTCTCAGAAGGAAACGCGGGCAATAAATTAGTCCCATTTCTCATCGCAAACCCTCCAGAAAAGATGATTTTAAGTAAGACAAATGAAGAAAAGATCTAAAAAAAAAAAAAAAAAAAAAAAAAAATTGCACGCTGCAGCAGGACCCTACAAAGGAAGAAAGAAATAGCACGGGATTCTTACTTTTACATGCACACTGATGGTTCCGGGTAATTTGCTAAACAAGTTCCCCATGAACAAGGGGGCTGGGAGGGGGGCGCAGGGTGGTGGGGGTGTGTTCGTAAGAACAATTCAGTGGAAATCCAGTCTTGAAAGCGAATAAACCTATTAATTCCCCTATCAGTTGGTATAATAGGCCCATGTTACATTTATATTATGTTTTGCTGGGTATAATTAGCCTATATAATCAAAATCAGGTATTAAATTATTTTGTGCTCAGGTTCTACTGAAGTTAACACCCTCCTCACCTGAAAATCACTAAAAACGTTAAGTCCTAATCATTCTTCCGTAAATATGGAAACTGAGGCCAAGGGAGGTTCAGTGTCTTGCCCAGACATAAAAAGTAGATTAAATTGAAAAAATGCATGCAAACAGGTGAATCCGCAACAAGTACTTAAAAAGCAAAACAGAAAAATTCATTAAAATGTATGCACCGACAAACTAAAAACCTACAGCCACCGGGCTAGTAAACCACATACCTTATTTTCTTGGCCCCACTGCCAGATGCTAGGAGCCTGCATGCCAAAGAAAGCGAAAGGGTCCTTGCCAACGATGATTAAGCCTATTAATACTAGTTTGAAGACTGACAGGAAAGATGCTATGTGTCTATCAAAAGAAAAGAAACACATTCATCAGAAGCCACGATTTCTCACGTACTTGAAAATTTCATAACTCAAGTTTATGTGTACAGACATTTTCTAGACATGACATCTAAAAGTTCTTAATTATAAGTAGATAATAACAAGTTTATTATACAGTTTTAAACCAAAAATGTTTTCTATATTTTAAAATAAAAAATTAACTTATAAGATTATATATATAGCATCAGTCTTTTAAAAAAACTACTATTTTAACAGTACAAAATTTACCATTGACTGACTATACGAATTTGGGAATTCGTGGTCTATTTCCACAATAAAAATTACATAACACATTTTTAGAAGGCTTCTCATCCAGAAAATGATCCTCCTCTTTACCTTTCCACAGAAAAAATCTTCTATGTTTGCTATTTATGGAAGTGTTCTCTGTATTTTATTACAACTAGCTAAGAAATGATAATAACCAAGGGAAGTTAACTGGAGCAATCCACGAGAGCTTACCAAGTCCAATTCCTTCCCTTGTAAGTTACTGACAGTGACTTACCTATATACTGGTTGAGGGAGGTAATTCTCTCCTTCAATGCGGATGTCTGGGTACCGCTGGCTAATGACCCGCATGTACTCCTCAAACACCCGCCTGTAACCTCAGGAAACACTGCGGGAAAGCACAAGCGCTTCTGTTAAGTGGTTTAAAGCATGACTGACGTAGTTTGCAGTTAGACAAAACTGAAAATTATTACCAAGATTAAGTGTTTCTGAAGTTAATAATGACTGATGCTGGATGATGGGTATATGGAGGATTTTCTCCCACAAATTTCACATGCTTAAGCTACATCGCCCTCCAGTAAATCCTTCCATTAAAATATTAAGTTATACAGATCTGTGCTATTGGTGGTCAGCAGAACCAGAGACCCAATTAACTGAGTTGAAACATTTTTATAGGTGAGGAGAAAAACATGAAACTCAGAGAGATCAGGTGACTTTTCCATGATTACATATTCATGTATTGCTTAGTAATTCATTCACTCAAATATTTATTGAATGCCTACTACGTTGTCAAGCGTATATCAGGTGGTAGGTATGTAGTGGTGAGTGACAGATATGATCCTTGCCCTCAGACAGGGCTGAGACTAGAACACAGACTCTATATACGAGATCCCAGGCCCCTTCCACTAGACTCCCAATAGAATAGTTAGATAATGCAAGAATGATCCTTCCCTGTATCCAGGAAATAAGTTCTCTGTGCCCATAATGCCACAACCAAGTCCCCACATGGTGAGCCTCCTGGTGGGAGAGATCTCTGAGGTTCTTCCATGATGAAGATAGACATTCTCCCTCTAGGAGATCTAAGCCTAGGAGTCCCAAGAAGTCCCTCCTATTTGCTCTAGGAGTTCCAATCCGTCCCCAGTGGAGGCCCTGACAGGTCCAGCCAGAGGTGCGTCTGTGTGCAGGCAATGCTACCGGCCCGACCCCTCCCAGCCTGCGCTTCCCTAGCTCCCGCACCCAATCGCCCAGCCCCACCTGCGGTTCTTCTACTCCCAACTCTCCACGTAAGTCTCAGATCTCTGCACCAAACTCCAAACAAGAAATCAGCCCATAATCTTAAAGTCCAGAAAAGACTTCAAAACTGTTCCTTTCTTATTTCTAAAAAATAAAGCAGTTTATAAGACACACACCATATTTTTAGACGAGTTTATTTATATGTGAATAAACTTTACTCTCTGTATTTGCCTCCATACTTGCAAGGAAAACCAAACATTTTTCCTATGTAACTCTTTTTCCCCAAACAACTTTTGTGTTGAAACAGCAATCAATATGGCTGACAGAAAATAAAACATACCTAGTGTTTATCAGAGTGGGCAACATGCTAAATTACAGGCAGACAAAGGTAAGGAGCCAGCAGTCACTCCTCCTCTACCAACACACCCAGCTCTGCCAACTTACTCTTCCTTCCCGGCCAGGGAGTGGAACGACGACTTCCAGCATCCCTCCCACAAGTAAGTATCTGAACGTGCACAAAATACGAGGGCTGTCCGGAAAGTGTCCAGCCACGCAGTATGAAAAACAGGCATTTAAGGCTGGATTTTTGCCGGACAGCTCTCGTATGTTGTGGTCACTGCCTGCTCCTCCTGCCCCTAGACCAAAGGCCCTTAACAGTACATTTAAACTTTGAAAAAAAATCTTAAATTTAAGTCCTAATCACTTTGCAAATCTCTTTCCAGTATACAGAACTATCTTACTTATGGAGTCAACTTTCGCAACTGCTCAATTTAAAGTATTTCTCACACAATACTCTTCCAAAAGAAAGCACCGCATACAAATGAGATGATCTAAGTATAATGAACAGGACGGAAGCTTAGGAAGTACAGAAAGTACAGAAAACGTCTTGTCCGTGGCAAGGATTCCAAATAAGATTCTGTGCTCTCTGAAGTCCAGCATGTTTCCGGTTTCCTAATTCATGGCGCCAGCCGACCCACTCGCCCCTCTTCTATACTCCTTCTGACCCAACTGTGGCCTCATGCCTTCTCTTATCAAGCTTGAGCCCATCACAAGCCCCACCTTCTCACAAGCTCTTGTTAAAAAAAAAAAAAAAAGGCAAAATCTCAGATATTGACTATTACGAATGCTTGTAATTTTTTCTTTTAGAAACTCTTGCAATCACCTTGCCCTTTTATTTCTAATAAGCGCCCCCCTCCACCCATGCTCTCACCAACTATGATCAGAAACTGTTACAGAGCGAGGTCCAGCCCCTGGCCACAGCAGATGTCCCAGAAATGCCAATCTGTCACAGGAAGGCACAAGTTCCCGGACTGAAAATGAGGAACTGGCATTTCAGAAAGTGACTATTTCCACGCAGGTGAACACTTAGCACTGGGGCTGCTGTGGGTGGAAGGGAGTGAGGGCCCTGCACAAGGACCGAGAAGAAAGCAGTCACTCTCTGCGGAGGAGCGCGAGCGGCGCAGCCCAGCCCGCGGAGAGCAGCCCAGCCCGCGAGGAGAGCGCAGGCGCGCACCGCAGGAAGTCTCGCGAGGCCTGCCGCTCCCCACGCCCCCTAGGGGCCCCGCTGCGCCTGCCGCTGGGCTCTAAGACTGTCTGTCCCTCGGGTAATTTAAATAAGCAGGTTTGAATGCGTTGATGGAAGCAGTTCCAATAGCGTTCTGTTACCCAACAACTGTAACTAACAGTCCCCCATGATGGCCCCCCCAAACTGCGGAAGGTATGCTGTAAATACTGTGCTTTCTAGTCGTCTACAGCCCCATCAGTCAGCAGCTCTGCCGGCTGGAACCGCCTTTGCAGATGCCGTCCCGTGTCCCGTGCCCCGTTCTCTTCGGTAGATGAGGTGGTGACACACGTTCGTCTGGTTCGTCACCCACTCTACACGTTTTAAGCAATGGATTCTACACAAGGAGCTCTACAAACCGCTCGAAAAACAATGTGACTAAAGGAGTGAGTAAGAAACTACACTGATAAAAGCTTTGTATAAAAATTACAAACTGGAGTGCTCACGTACTTAGGATGAAAACAGAATGAGGACCAGAACTTGCTCAGTTGTTTTAAAAGTGGCACAAAACAGCCCTACAGAAGTATCAGCTTACAAGGTCCAGGAACTGGACGCAGGGCACGAACTCAAGGGACTTCCCCTCCAGTGCTGTACTCCTCCTGGAGCAGGACAAGGGCCACCCAAACCCACCCATAAAGTATGTCCACGGGGGGCATCTAAGATACCTGGCTTCTTTACTAAATGTACCCCAAAGATGTGATAAACCTAAATTCAATTAATGATCAGTTTTTATTCTCTTTATTCTTTGCACCTTACTCTTGAAGTCACTTGCTTCTAGTTTCTCTATACCTCTGGCATAACAGGAAATATTTCACTGCAGACCATTTCACCTATAAATCTATAAATCTCTTTACTCCGGAAAGCATGTTTTAATTAACAGATTTATAAGGCAGTCAATAAAGATGACTTGATAAAGGCATTCCATAAACAATGACTTATCTGCATTTTGTAGGAATTCTTTGTCTCATCTTAAAATACTTCACATATGACTTCATATTTTTATTCTTTTCAACCCATTTTTAAAAACAAGTGTAATTCACATGCCCTCAGTACCTTTTTATAAGTTGTGAGGCTGATAAAAGGTAAAACACATAGTACTCCACGCTAATTCATTGGCCAAACTAGAGGTCTCTTGGCTGCTCTAATTGCTTTCCTGTCTGTCTGAAACTCTTTACCTATTGGTTGAAAGCTGATTTCACGATTAGAATAAACTCAATAGAGTAAACTTAGAAAACCACCAGCAGGTATGCAGTAAGGGTGTGCTGGGAAGTCAGAGCAGCAGGAAGAGGGCTGACAGTAATCATAAATTCTGGAAGTGAAGCCCCACCAGCAGAGGCGTGGGGGCCAGGCCAAGACGGTAGCTGCCAGCAGAGTATGTTCAAAACGAGTGTTCACGTGAATCACACTCTATGGCAAACTGAAGCAGAGGCCAACCAGGCCAAACCTCCCAGAAAGGGACAGTATCAGGAGCTACCCATGTACATGCGTTAGGACTTTACAAGAGGGCAGGGGAGAAAGGTTACGTTAGGGCCAACTACAGTGAACTACAACAGGGTGTACTCATTTGTCAATAAATATTGACTGATGACAGGTACTGTGCTAAGCTCTCGACACAGCAGCAAGCAGAAAAGAGGAATCTATGCCATTCTGGCACTGGCAAGGTTCTAAGGAAGAAACGTGAGGGAGCTGGTAGCAGCCTAGCAGAGAGAGTACAGTTTTCGGCTGATAATACATCTTAAGCCAGTCCTCTTGTCTTGCTTGAGGAACAGGAAGAAGAAAAGAAAAAAACAAAACACTCAAAGAACTAGGGAAAAAATGTCACATTCTGAAAGAGCTGAAACAGCAAACAGAAGATTCAGAATAGGAGCCTACATTCTAAAATGTGCTGCAACCAGCAGCAGGGTGGGAAGAGACAAGGCAAAACCAAAAAGCAGAACTTAAAAATATTTTGAGGCTCTAAAGAAGAAAACTGATGGGTGACAAACTGAATCAGTGACAGATGAATCATAAACAAAAGTCACAGAAGCTCTGAATAGCATCATTAATAGCATCATTTAATACATTTCAAAGATACATCAGTTTTTTTCTCTACAGAAAACACCCCCTGAGAGCCCACGAACATTCACACTGGCCATCTCTCTGGATGCAGGTCACAGAGAAAGCACCGTATGTGGAAACAGCAAGTGTCCCGTTCTCTGATTACTGAGCAATAAACCAGAAATATTTAAAACGCAACTCATGCTAGGCTCTTCTTGAACGAGTTTCAACTATGTCAAAATTTTAATGTCATTATGACAATCATAACATTTTACTTCTATGGATTTAGTTTACAGTAATAATTGGACAAGTATATAAGACATACCATATGAGGATATTCATCTTAGTAAAGTAACTGTGAAAAATTAGGAGCAACATAAATGTTAAATAAACAAAAGACTCACTGGTTAAATAAATGAAAGAATACTGGTCTTACGGAATACTTTCTATTGACGCTGAACTGTATCTACTGACAAAAAAGATAAGTGATGGAGGGGAAGCAAATTTCTAAAAAGCATACAACTGTGAACTCATTTATATAAAATTACACATTATGTGTCCTTGCAAAGAATCAGTTTGACGGCGGTTCTTCAAAATGTTAATAGAGCCTTACGAGAATTTTTTACTTTCTTCCATATACTTTTAAAATTATTTTTATAACAAATATGTATTATTTTCATAGTTAGAAAGCTATTTTCATTTTTGAAAGGTCAAAGTCAAAGAGTAAAATTTCATAGGCTTCTTTACAGCATTAAAGACAATACAAATAATCAATTATAATAATGAGCAACTGATAAACGGCAGCATGTACACTGGGGGAGGTGTTTCTAACTGATGATCTGACCCCCTCACTTCCTGTCCCCTCCCCTCCTCCCTGCTGAGGAAGGCTCCATTCGCGTGCTTTCTTCCCTTAGCTTGTGAGCGCTCTCTCCATCCCCTGGTGGAGTTCTCCCTGCCCTTCAGTATTTCATTTCTTCTTCTGCAAATCTTCCAGCTCCTCCTGAGAGGGTCATCTGCCTTCCTCTGGATTTGGAAACTCCTCTATCCTACACCTTCTTTAGAATACTCAGACCAGAATGTTTTACTCTCTGTCTGTCTCTCCCACCAGACAACTGGTATGCAAATGTTACTGCAAAAACCAAATGAGTTCTTCCTAAAAACTGGGACAAAGGAGGAAAACGTGGAAAAGGGGCATAAAGAAGGAGGACTTTAAGCAGTTCTCGCCAAAACCTACGTGGCAAGTTTTCTTCCTCACCGATGCGGGCCGCACTCCAATCTAGGTAAGTCCCTACAGCACGGTTCCCAAAGGGGACGCAGGGCCACCGACTGCCGGGGCCGGGCCCCACAGCGCCCTCAAGTGGCAACACCAGGAAAGGAACACAGGCAGCCGGCTCTCACCTTTCCTTCCGCTTCCTGACACTACTAACAGAATCAAGTATCACAGGCAACTGGAGTACAACCAAGGTCCTAATTTCGTTTTGTTTTTACTGTTAAATTAACTGGGCTGACATGGGTCAGCAAAAATCACACAGGTTCCAGGTGTACTTTGTCCACATGCTGCACTGAGCACTTACCATCTACAGTCAGTTCTCCATCACCCCAACGTCCTCATTTTACAGGTGAACAAGCTAGGAGCTAAAGAGATCAAATCATTTCCTGAAAGTCATTCAAAAGGTTAATGGCAGATGGAGTAAGAACCTGAACTCCAAACTGCTAGTTTAGTAAGTGCGCAGTTTCCCATCAACTATCCTCATTCAGTATTTATAAGGTTATCTTGGTACTTCTAAATGATATGTTCAATTGATTTCTACCACTTATCTTAATGGCAAACTGTAAGGAAACAATGTTCCAATTTTCTGTAAGAGATAAAGCCTTTAAAATCATTCATGTCTTACCTATATCTAAAAGCTCTGAACTAAAGTATTTCCTTGTTAATTAGAAACTATTACATGTACAGTATTCCGTTATATACTGCCATTATTTGTTTAAAATGGTCAAACAAACAAACAAACAAAATGGTCAGTAAAGTCCACGTAAACATTACAGAATTTACAGTAGTAAGTGCAGTAGCCACCATCTTATTCGGTCTCTAATAACACTCTACTATTACCCTGCTATCCACATCAACGACTTATTACTACTGTAACTCACTGATTCCAAGTACCTTTCCCCCTATTTAGCATCTTCTTAAAAAAAAATCAGGATTTATCTTACAATCGTTAGTGTATCACACTTTAAATGGCACTATTTTTTTCCTTCTGAGTGGTATATAAAATAACAGTATATTTTACAAACTATCATATCTTAGTAGTTACTATCAAACACAGTAACTGCAACTTACGTTTTCAGTTTCAGTTACTGTGACTGTTTTGGGGAAATGAAAATTTCTTTGTAGCATTTTCCTAGGGCTACTGTGTTTTAGATTTAAAAATTCAGGATTCCGCTCCTCGCCCATCAAAAATATAAAAGATAAAATAAAATCTGTCTCTTGACTGTTTATCATTCCAGTGAATGCACGGCACTGCTCCAGGACTCAGGAGTCATCCCTGGCACTGCTCTCCTGGCCCCCAAATACGTAATCCGCCACCCAGAACCACTACATTTGCCTTCCAAAGCCCTCTCAAACCTGTCCCTTCTACTCCCACCGCCCCTTCTAGTCCACGCTGTACCCGCTCTGGGTGGGCAACTCCGCAGTGCCCCCTAAATGGTTTCTCCACTTCGGTTCTTGTCTTTTCCACCGTGATGCCCGCTGCCCTCTCCTGAACATGGCCCACCAGACCCTCCAGGGTCCGTGCCACCTTGTCAGCAGCCTTGGCCTCCTCAAGAGATTACATTCTTTCCCACTTATGAGGCCACTGAACATGTTATACCCATTGCAGAAAAGCTTTCTAAGTAAACCCTGTTCTTCCACTTCCAAAGTTCATTTTTTCGTGGAAACCAGAGAAACCTCCCCAGATCCCCTGACCATGTAACCTTCCTTCACGGCACTCGCCACAGCTGTTAACTCTCCATGCGTTGCCATGGAGTAATGACTGCCTTCTGCTCTTACTTGTGACATCTATGACAGAGGTGTCCAACCTACTGGCTTCCCGGGGCTACACTCGAAGAACTGTCTTAGGCTATTAACATAACATACACTAACACTAACGATAGCTGAGAAGCTAAAAAAAAAGGTTACAAAAAAATCTCATGTTTTAAAAATCTGTGTTGGGCCGCAGACTGGGTGTGCTTGATGTAGTGAGAACACTGGGTTGAATTCCCAGCACTAAGCTAAGTGCCTTCAGAGTGGGTACTCAAATATTTGTTGAATATGCAACTGTTAGGTGTACAGTAACTAACAAGATCTCTGTAACTCACAATTGCTCAGATTTCCTCAATTCAACATTTTACTCTCTTGACCAGTATCACTAGCAAAATCAGTCTCAGGTCTTTATTTTCTTACCTCCATACCATGAAAGCAAAGGCTGAGCTGGTGTGAATTTAAATACATTCACAAACTAGCCACCTTGCGCTTACATTGGCAGCACTACACAAACAACTCGGTAAGGTGTCATCACCTTGGTGTATCTGTGTCTCACAGCTGTGTTTGTGTTGATGTGTGGCGGTGTCTTGCTGAGTGGCGTGCATTATTGTTGCTTCATGTTTTTGAGCACTGTTGCGAGCTTGAATTAGAGCAATGACCAAGCATTAAATTTCTTGTTAAACTTGGCAAGAGCGGAAGTGAAATCAGGGACATGTGAGTCCAAGTTTATGAGAATGATGCCTTGAAGAAAATGGCAATGTACAAATGGATTAAATGTTTTCCTGAGGGGGGAGAAAGTGTCACTGATGAAGAGAGGTCAGGGCAGCCAGTAACGAGCAGAACTGATGAAAACATTGCAAAAATTCATCGAATTGTGCATCAACACTGTCAGCTGAATGTGAGAACCATAGCAGGCCAAGTAAAATGAAAATCTTAACTGAAAATTTTGGCATGAGAAAGGTTTGTGCAAAAATGGTCCCGAAGGAGCTCACCAATGAACAAAAGCAAAGGAGAGTCGAAGTTTGCCAAGACCTTTTGGAGAGGCAAGACGATGTTTTGGGCCATATTATCACTGTGATGAAACATGGGGGTACCAATACGACTCTGAAACAAAGTGTCAAGTGCACAGTGAAAATCAGCCAACTCTCCATGACCAAAAAAATTCCGCCAGTCCAAATTAAGAGCCAAAACTATGTTGCTAACATTTTTTTGGTATCAGAGAAATTGTTCATTATGAATCTGTACTAATTGGATAGCCAACCAAGTTTACTACTTGGAAGTGCATGAAAAAGTTAGACAAAATTGACCTGAACTTTTTGCCAACAACTCATGGCTCTTACATCACGACAAGGCACCAGCTCACACAGCTCTGTCTGTGAGGGAGTTTTTAGCCAGTAAACAAATACCTGTATTGGAACACCCTCCCTACTCACCTGATCTGGCTCCCAGTGACTTTTTTCTTCACCCAAAGGTAAAGGAAATATTGAAAGGAAGACATTTTAAGGAGATTCAGGCCATCAGGATCATGTAGCGACAGCTCTTTTTCTGGCCATTCCAGAAAAAAGAATTCCAAAATTGCTTTGAAGTGTGGGCTAGGCAGGGGCGTCGGTGCACAGTTTCCCAAGGGAGTATTTCAAAGATGACTGCAGTGATTTTCAGCAATGAGGTACATAGGACTTTTTCTAGAATGAGTTTGTGAACTTAATTGTCAGACTCGTAAAACTGTTCTTATAGTAGTTGCTCATTTACCTCTTCAAACTCTATTTACAATTTGATTGTACTAAAATTATAGCAATAGATTCTTAAATCAACAAAAATTGAAAATTTTTGCTATATTCTGTTTTGAAATCCTAACTTTATTTAATCTACTATTCTTCATCAATCAACTGCCACATGTTCATGTAAGTATTAACTGCAAAGACCTGTAGCCAATCATCTCTTTAAACTGCAATAACTAATTAAATGCTGTAGGCCTGATTATATGTTAAATCACATATATGGGGAAAATAAAGCATGCATACAAACAGCATGCCACACAGTACCTATCAGAATACACTTACAGATAAAAATCACAAGAAAGGAAAATATGACAATGGAACTTTTAAGTTCTGATTAGAGGACTTCCTATTTTATGTTCAATGTTTAAATGTACAAATAAGAAGGATAATTTTTTCCTAAATACAAAATCAGTGTCATCATATGAATTCTAATTCGAATGCTCAACCAACTGACATAATAAACCAAACACTCAGGTACATAGGTAATACTGTGCCATTTTTGCAGCTTTCTAAGGAGTCATATCTGTCTTGTTCACCATGGTATCTTTAGTCCCTGGCACAAGCAATTACTGAATGAATGTTTATTGAAAAAATACATGAATGTAGAATACGGAAGTTTGTTTTAAGCTCTTCTGCACACGTGATCTTTCACCCTTCAATTCCATTTGTGTTTTGTGTTGCTATTTTGTTCTGTTAGCAAATACAAAGCTGATACAAAACAGATAAATTGAACTAAAGTTTAAGAAAGAGTACTCACAATAAATGTAAAATAATAAGGAACAAAAGCAATGAAAAGGTAAAAACATCTCTTTCCTTTGTATGCAATAAATGAAAACTCTCATAGTGCTCAGATTTCCAATGAATTTAAAAGAATTTTTACACATTTATCCTCAACTGTCTTAGCTTTCTCTCCTTTCCCAAACTTGCAAATGAATGCCCAAGAGATTTCTACTGAACCAGAAATCTAATCGTATTCACCTTACTACATTTACTATATACAGATTAATCTCCAGGGGAAAAGTAACAAACACAAAGCTAAATTTACCTGTGTTTGGTAGGGCATACTAATAAAGTTATTTCTCATCTACAGATTAAAAAAGACTGAAACACTTTTGTATGCAGCATGCTGAGTGACAGCAAAAACAAACAAACAAAACCTCTTATTAGACTTCTGGGACAAGTTTACACTTAAATCAAAACAAAAAGAAAAGAAACAAAACTTAGTATCAGAGTTCAAGGAAGTACTTAAAGGATTTTAAAAAATTTAATTTGAAGGATTAAATGCTCTTCCCTACATGTGTTTTATACATTTTGAAAACTTGTTATTATTCTCTTCAGTGGAATGTACACTTGTTATCGTGACAAGAATTCCAATACAAGCCACTGTAAAAGAAGCGTATTTTGGGAAAAGCGCAAGAGAAACCAAGAGAGATACAAAAGCAGGAAACAGAAAAACTATAAAAAATGGAAACTGCAGTCTCTTTTAAACCACCTAAATTCAAAAGTATCACATTTGAACCTTAACAATATTACAATATTTATAAGTTAGTAAAGCGACTGCCAATATCTAATTTTAAAAATTATGGGAAAAAATCAGACCAGCCAAGCCCTAACTCCCACTAGCGGTATTATATGAAAGCTAATCTGCTCCAGGCACACAGTGTAATAAACAGCACAGGGAGCTTTTTGGTTTTTTAAAATTAAAAAAAAAAAAAAAAATCGCAAGGTTTTTAGTTTTCGCTCCAAAAATAAATCTTAATTTATTTTCTGACTTAAAAGTCATTTACTGACTTTTTTAAAAAAAGATCTGCTTCATCTTTAAAGATGAAGAGAAAAGCTAGTTGGATAAATAGGAAATCAAATCTTTAGTACATTTATGTTAATACACGAAGTTTGAAAAAGCTGATTTTAAACCCATTATGGTCGACACCAATATTCCAAAGAAATAGGGTTCTGAAGATTTACAAATCTGACCATCCTAGTCTGGAAAAAAAAAAAAAAGAAAGAAAGAAAGAAAAAAAAATACCGTCATCTTTTGCGATACAGGATTCTATTTCTGCCATTTCACAATTTTGGTTTTCTATGTTTTAATCTGACACTTTTCAAACCTTCCCCAACCTCACTCGCCTTAATACGCACATTATTGCTCTGCTTCGAATACTTATCTAGCTAACAATCACATCACTTAGAGTAGTACACTGTCGAAAAACTCTCGTTTTCGTTGTCGTTGCGTTTTTTTGTTTTTACTCGTTCTTCGAATGCGCAAGAGGAGATCGGAAAGGTGGGAAGCGATGCCGGGGCCAGCAGCTCCTGGGAGGCGGGCGGGGCGGGGAACGGGGAAGAAGGTCCCGTTTTCCGGGAGCGCTCGGCTGTCAGCAGAGCGGCGCCCTCCGTTTGCAAAGACCTTGTGGAAACTGCAGACCGGGAATCGGCCTCCGCAGACCTCCCTCTGTCCACGCCCTCGGCTGTCAGAGCCCCACTCCCCGACTCCACCGAGCTCACCCTGACCTCGCGGGGCAGTGGGGGCACCTGCACGACCCCAAAGAGAGGGGAGCAGAAGGGACTCGGCTGGCCCACGCGGGAGCCCCTCCGCCGGCGCTGCGGCGACTCCTGCCCCGCTCCAGCTCCGCAGGCAGCCAAGGGAGCCATAGCGTGACACGGCCGACCGGGGCTCGCACTGACCAGCGCCCCCGCGTCCTCGCCTCTCCGCAGTTCACCTTCCCGTGCCCTCCTTCCCCATCCCCGCCATCCCGGGCCCCCAAATAGAAGTGAGCCGTTGGGCTTGGAGGGAACTAGGGTGGCCTGGCCGTCCCCCGGGGAAGGGCCCCGGGGCAGGCAGGCCGCGGGAGGATGCAGGAGCCGTTTCCTTCGCGCCCGCGGGGGCTCAGCCCGCTAGGCCGCCAAGCCGGGGCCTCGCGTAGCGACAGGCTCCGAGCGGCGGCGCGGCGCCCGGACTCACCAAATCTGGAACTTGAGCAGCGGCCCCGTGGCGTACTGCATCTTTAATCGCTTGCTGGGCACGCCACCCAGGTTGGCCGAGGCATCGCTCCGGAGCAGCGCGGACGCCGTCACCAGGAGCAGCAGCAGAAGCCTCATCTTCTCCCCGCCAGCCACTTCAGCCGCCCCCACACTGACACCGCAGCCAGCGCCAGGCAGAGCCCCAGCCGCGAGCCGCGCCCCAGCGCGCAGGCGCGGGCCGCCAAGGTCGGGGAGGGAGGCCGGAAGCACCGCGCGCCGCCGGCGCCTGCGCCTGCGTCGGGAGGGAGCGTGACCTCTTCCGCCGCCTTAAGCCACCATCTTGGAGACTCTGGGCTGGGAGGCGACGAGCAGAGCGGGAAGGCAGCAATCTGGTGGGATGTCAGAGCAGCCTATTAATTGTAGCTCCCGGCACACCCAGGCTCTGCATGGAGTTGCGTTAGTTCAGACACGTATCTGCCGGAGACACTTAGTATAGGAACACCTACTGAACAGACAAATCCTGGGCCCCTCCCGACAGTACTGCATAACCCTTTGGGGTGCCTTGCTATGGCCTTTGATTAGATTTTATACGATTACACCCTCGTAAAGTAATTTTTATAAAAGACCTTTGGAAGATTTCATAAGCAAGAACAGAATAATTACCTTACTTGTGAACGACCTCTAAAATTGTTGGCATTTTGACAGTCACGACTATGTATAGCTCTAACCACTCCCCCCACCCCCCCAGGGAAGCAAATATCAGACATTATTATTTCATCTATAGATATGTAAGCATATACTTCTAAAAAATAACTATTCTTTAAAAACAAAAACAAAATCTTGACCATAGTACTGTTATCCCACCTTTAAAGAAAGTTATTGCTTAATATCAAATATCCACCCAGTGTTCAAATTTCTCCTGTTTTAATAAGTATTTATTTTTCTATTTTGCATTTATTCACATCAGGACCAAAATAAAATTAATATATTGCCATTAGTTGATAGGTCTCTCGGTCCTGTCAAAGCCTTTAAGACCAAGAATACACCAGGAATTGAAAAAGTTTCTTCTGTTATTTGTTGCAGGAAAGGAGAGTCTCAATAACAGGGTGTTAGAAAGACTGTATTAGTATCTGGACTTTGGATGATTTGGGGAAGAGAGTTTGGGGTGACAGTGGAAAAGTTGGTTATACTTTTAAAATAAAATCTCAGTGTTAATAAATATAGATTATTCTGAATCATTTAACCCAGGTATTGGCAATGGTTAAGTACATCATATATGAGTTGGAAAAACAGTTCAATAAGTTCTCAATAAATGTCTGCCTATAGTTCCTCATATCTAATACCTCAAGTGTAGCACATGATCAAAATTTTTTTCCTAATTTAAGGATGCAGTGAAAGTCTGAAAACATTCCAGGACAGTTAATTTCAGCTCACTTAAACTTTAAGAGACTAAAACAAATATATCTTAGGACAATAGGAATTGCATATAATGTGAAATAAAGCAAATGAGTGATTATACTAGTGTCAATGGGAATGGAACTTCTGGAGTAGGAAAAAGAAAACAGATTTAAGTTAATGTATTAAAAAATACATCATGAGAAGGTAAAAATAATTTCATGGTACAACAACCTTTTTAAATTAAAAAAAGTCCATTGAAAATTCTTCACAATCATGAGTTAGTGGAGAAATACCCTATTTCAACAGAATTTGATAAAATTCAACTTCGTAATTTTAAAATTTCTCAGCAAATTTAGAAGAAAACTGCTTTAACCTGATAAAGGTGCAAATATCATACTAATACAAAACATTAGAATATCAGGAAATTTCTATTTCAGTCAGAAATAGGTTAAGTATACACATAGCTCCTATTCAGCACTGTGCTGAATTATACAACTGTGCACTGTACTTAACAAATTTGGTAAGATAAGAAAGAGAAAAACATAAGGACTGCAAAGAAAGAAAACTGCCCTCGTTTGCAAATATGATTATTTACATAGAAAACCGAAGAGCTTACAGACTTCGAGTATGGCACGATAGCTAGATACAAGCTCAGTTTACAAAAATCAAGTTCTCTTTCATAGATTAAAAAATGTAATTTTAAATGGGTATCTCTTAACAGTATTTCCTGGAGTAAACTCTTAGAAGTACATGAGTAGATATAATCTTTTCTACTCTTCAAGGCCAATTCACTGTTTCCTCAGTGAAGTCTACCCTCCCTGCACTGGGCCCCTGAAGCACCTAGCACTGAACCTCCTATACCATCATTATCAAATTTTTTTGTACTCAGTTATTACTATCTCAGTCTCGTCTGCTCTCAGCTGAACTTGGGGCAGGGACTGTCATTCATCCTTGTAGCTCTGGTGACCATGGAGTTCTTGCAAATAACAATGGGGATACAGTGAGAACAAAATGAGACTAACACCTGCTTTATTTATTGAGTGCCTACTATATGCAAGGTGCTGATAAGGCCTTTATGTCTATTGTTTTAGTTTATTAATTTCTGGCACAGGGAGTTCCCTGATGGTGTAGTGGCTTAAGGCTTCGGCGCTGGCGCTGTCAGTGCTGCGGCCTGGGTTCGATTCCCAGTCAGGGAGCTACCCACATACCAAAAAGCAAAAAAAAAAAAAAAAAATTTCTGGCACAGACCAGATGTTTGAATGCATGCACCTCATGGATGGTTAAGATTTTAATCAGTGAAGAAGCAAACAGAGAACCTAGGCCAGGAGAGGGTTTGCTGCATGACTGTTCTAGAGGAGAGGTTCCTCTAACGGAAGGATGGGAAACCAAACTGGGAATGGAGGTGGGATGGACTGTGGGAGGCCTTGAATACCAGGCTAAGTAAGTAGTTTGAATGTTTTTTCTATAGAAAGTGGGAGCCATTGAAGATTGGAGGCATTATATCAAAGCACCATGTTAGTAAAACTGAGGTAGTGAGTGTGTGCCTAAAGACTGAAGTAAAGTGTGTATACAGGTAGGGAGTCACATATAACAGGGTGACAAGTTACCCCAGAACAGTCACTGTAAACACTTCGCATAGTGCCAAACCAGGGCATAAGGAATAATTAGATTTGGTGGGTTTTTGGAAAGACTTCTTAAAGGTCACTACAGGATAAGAAAATATTTCCAGTGGGACCAATAAGATATGCAAAAGTAGGCAAGTGGGAATCTCATTTAGCCTCCAAGGTTTCCACAGCTGGAGCTCAGATGTGTGGGGTGCAGCTGGCAGTTAGACAGAGGTGTATCTGGGTGGGGCTGGGGGCGGGGTCAGGAAATGAATGCTTCTGAGAAATAATGCATTTTAACAGAAGGGGCCAAACAACAAGAGGCCGGGCAGCCACAGAGCACAGGTCTCTGCAGGGAAGGATGGTGCCAACCTCAGCATAGTGACTGGCGTTCAGATTGTGTCCTCATCCCAGCCTACCTAGACTCAAAAAAAGTGACAGGTCTAAAAGTCTAAACATGCACAACATTGGAACCCCAGAAGCACAGTTGCCAACACCTGTCCCCCAACAAAATAATATAATGCAGAAGGAAGAGAGACGTTCTTCATCTTACCCAGAGACACAAACTACAGGGAAGACCAATACCAATCACTCCAGTACCAACCACCACTTACATTATCACTTCTGTGGGAAAACACAGTCCGTTTGCAAACAGGTAACCTACAAACTCTTTGGACAGGGTTCGTCACTGCCAGAACTTGGAGAACAGCAGGAATGTCTGATGGGTAAGGGGCTAACATGGGTTAGTTCAAGAATTTTGGCAATAAGAAAGAACCACCACCCACGCTATGAAAACGGCGAGTTTTAAGTGCGTGAACAGATTTCCCAGATGTGTTCTAAAATGTCTTATTTTCCGCACACGCTGATCTTTGGAGCCATCTAGTGGCCACACCAGGAACTGTGTTTTGGGTGAACCAGTTAGACGCTTTTCATTTTCAAATCCATTTAAAATATGAAGATATTATGTAAAATATTAAAAAAAAAACTTTAGAATCGGGCTTTTCTGACTTCCAACTGAAGATGACAACGTAAGCACCTGCATGTATTTCTCTCTTTTGTCAGGATCTCAGAAAAATGACAGGAAAGTGCTACCAGCAATGACTCCATTGCAGCATGGGGAAGACGGTGGCTGACAGCAGAACGCTAGCAAACAGGAAGTAGATGGCAACGTACTGATTTGCTTGCCAATCGTCTCCACAACATACCAGGGAAAAAGATGCAGACAGAAGCTGGTGAAGCCTTCCAGAGGCTCCAAGAACCAAGTACAGCCATATGAAGGGAAGGAGAGGTTATGAAGCAGCAATGCGACTAAGACAGCTGCCCCGTCTGTACAGGAGAGGACTTGTGTCCACTGGGGTCCACAGGAGCAGCAGCATCAGCGCCTACAGCTCATCTGGTAGACTCTACAGAGCGGAGCTGTCCCTGTGGAATGGTCACCTTACTGCTGGGGCCTGGGCCTGACACGGACAGGGTGGAGGGTTACGCAGAGTCTCAGCAGGAGGTAGACAGCTGAAGAGCCAGCATAACATACTTACCTTTTAATGTGTTTTTGGGAAACTCAACGTCTTACCTTTTTCACATCTCAAAGACGTTCTGATATAAAATTTCTTTGGGGACTTGGGTATATGATTCAGGAAGTGTACTATTCAGTTTTAAAAAGTGACATCTAGTGTTTTACCTGAAGGAGTCTGGCCCATAAAGTTTTCATTAATCTTTTAAACAAGAGGTGTTAAGTGATTCAATCTTTAAAAAAAAAAAAAAAGTTTAGGAGATAAAATGCCAATGTGCCGGCACCTAAGTAATTTGATCATACTTCCCACTAAATAAAAACAATGGTCTCAAGAGTGGTAACAGTACCAAATGTGAACAGATTGAGTAAAAAAAGAAAAAAATCAAACAAGTGAGGCTGGCGAAGAAAATAAAAATAAAATGAGTGTTTAGAAATTTTAATAGGATGCGACCCAGCAATTCCACTTTTGGGAATTTATAGTGGAGAACATACAAAGCAAAATAACTATATATATTATGATTATTTCCTTGTTATTTTGTATTCTTATACTGTAGGGGTTAGCAAACCTTCTCTGTAAAGGGCCAGGGAATTAACATTTGAGACTTGGCACGGTGTGTGGTCTGCTGTAATTACTCAACTCAGAAGTTACAGCCTAGAAACAGCTATGACTATATTCCTATAAAATGTTATTTAAGGCCATGGATATCTGAATTCCATATCATTTTTATGTCACTAAATAATCACTTCATTTTCCAACCACTGAAAAATGTAAAAACTCATCTGTGCTGCACAGGATTTAGCCCAAGGGCTGTCATTTGCTGGGCCTTGGTCTGTAGCACCGTATTTTTAAAGGTTGTGTGGCATTCCAGTCTATCATTAAAGTATTTTACTATTATAAACATCACTAGGATGAACTTTTTTTTTGTAGTCTAGTTTTACCTAAATCCTGATTTCCTTAGGACAAAATCTAGAGGCGAACTAACTGGGTCAAAAAGACATGCCTAATTCTCAGCAACCCACCCCTCTTCTGTTACCTTCCTTTGATTTTTGAATCGCCCTTGTCTTTCCCTCACCTCCTCCCCTTCTTATTCCATCCTCTTTCCGTTCCAGTTCTTTTACCTCCCTTAGCTTCCCTTTTTACATACGAGGCCAGTAGATGTGTCATTGACCCAAATGGTTCTGTTCCTACTACTCAGCTGAAGCTGAGATAGACTGTCAAGTTGATGATGGCGATGCTCCCCTTACAGAGTTTACAATGAAAGATGAATGACTCTACCCAACACGAGTGCACTGGGCTGGCAGAATAAAAATGTCATCACGACACACAAAGGAAAGAGAACAGAACAGGACTGTAAACGTTTGCATCACTGGTTATGAGAGAGAGAGAGAGAGAGAGAGAGAGAGAGAGAGAGAGAGAGAGATATATCACTTTCGGGGCCTCCACATATAAAGGGCACAGTGAGACGGCTGCCTATGAACCAGGGAGCAGGACCTCACCAGACATCAAATCTGCAGGTGTCTTGATCTCGGACTCCCAGCCTCCAGAAGTGTGGAAAATAAATTTCTGCTGCTTCTAAGCCACCCAGTCGGCGGTATTTTGTTAACAGGAGCCTGAACGAACCACGTCTTGAATCTTCAATTTTCTACTTCAGGAACCACTCTTACAGCTACGAAATCACCTGACATTACTAAATGACACGTTGTATTTCCTTTGTAACCTGCGCCGTATTTGGTAAACATTTGATGGATTGATTGATGTAGCTTTAAAAAAAAGCATGACTTTATGGCGTTGGTAGATGAGGATGACTCCGAGAAGCACACACCTGCTGTGGGCTTACTCCCTTCAAGGACAAAACACTTAATCTAGGCAAGACGCAAACAGCAAGGCTGTCACACTCTTTACTGTCATTTTGCTATTTACAAATTCGTGCCAGTTTGCTCGGCTCTGAATATTAATGTATTTACACAGGTGGAGGAACCTAGAAACTGCTGGGAAAAACCTCACCTGAATAAAAATTCTTAATACTCTTATCTGTCTTTCCAGTATGTCACTAACTCAAGGAAATGTAGTAGTACCCATTATCCACAGTTTTGTGTTCTGTGGTTTCAGTTACCTGGGGTCAAATGCAGTCTAAAAATATGAAATGGAAAATTCCAGAAATAAACAACTCTTAAGTTTTAAACTGCACGCTGTACTTAGTGTGATGAAACCTCACGCCGTGCTGCCTGGGCCATGTGTCACGCCTTTGTCCAGCGCACCCGCTATCCACCCAGCCACAGCTTACTAGCTGTCTCGATTACCAGACTGGCTATGAGAGAGAGAGAGGCCACATTTACCTAACTTTTGGTACAGTATACTGTTATAACTGTTCTATTTTATTATTGTTAATCTCTTACTGTGCCTCATTTTATCCAAGGTATGCACATATAGAAAACACGGCACGTAGGGGCTTGGCTCGGTCTGCGGATTCCGGCGTCCCCCGGGGGTCCTGGAACGCACGCCCTGGAGTGAGAAGGGACGACCACGTTTTCAATTTCACGTTCAAGCAGACGGTCAGCACTGCGCGCCCTGTTTTATTTTTACCACCTTACTCTCATTCCCTGAGGATAATACATTTAAACAAAGAACACCTCAGTGTGCTCAGGAATTCCTTACAAAGAATTAAATGAATTGCATCATTACAGAAATAAATAACATTCTAAAAAAAGAGTAAGTCTAAGAAAAAGCATCTGACTAAACCAAAAGGTTCAATGACACGACCTCTGAGATAAACATTTTAAAAAATGATTACTAAGTTTACTGCAAACAGTGCTATAGATGGTAATAAATTTAAAAAACTGTTAGGCTGCCAAGCCTAAAACACAATACACCTGCTCAGGATCCATTATTTTAACATTTTATTAGAAAAACCATTTTTAAAGTAATATATTGTAAAAGTAATTCATCTGTGTCAGTTTCTATTATCAGAAATAAATTAGTTTATGTTGAAAGCAATTATATGTACAGGAGTGTGCATGCACACACACAGTCCACATGCAGGACATTTAAAATACCACTTAACTTTTGATGCTAATAGCAGGTCTTTACCAAGTCTTAATAGACACTTTGGGGCATCAGTAAACTCAGTGACTCGTATTTCTGGATTTTTTCTTTTACCTGTCAATGTAAATATTACCTCTGGAAAATGAAAACTTTTATCAATGCAAATGAAATAAAAATCATTTCAAATGTAAACCTGATGAAAAAAATTGTAATGGACTCCAAAACCAGACATCAATTACTTTTGATAGACAAGCATCTTGAATTATCAGTGTATCTTCTTTCCCATGATATGAAAAGACAATCGAAACAATCATAGTTCATGTTTGGAAAATATTTACCATATCCTTAGATTTATTATTTAAAATATCAATATACAATGTTTTACTATTTTCTATTTTTAAAATCTATACTTACATTAGAACTAAGCAAAACTTTATTTCAAATAATACAAATATAAAAAACTTAACATATTTACTACAACCTGATTTTTAAGAATTTCCTTAAAGTTTTGATAATATTATTTTGGATTAAGAGCCATATCACATATTCAAAGGACAATTTCCCCAAATTTGCCTTGTAAATGATGAATAATAAAGGACTTTTTAAGTGAGGAACTTATAACAAAGCGAAAATCAATTAAATTTAAAATGTCTTTATTCATTTATATGGTAAAGTAAACACTGTCCCCTACAAAAAAAAAAAAAAAATGACACCTGTCTTTCAATCGATGAAGCTCAGCTAGAAAATGCACGTGTCTACGTCATACGTTGACATGACGGAGAACGCAGGATGCAAAAATCAACTGAACAGGCATTATGGAATAACCTCATACGTACGCGGAGCCTTGGACAATGGGTTAAAATGACAGAGGAACAGTAAATGTGGGCACATGGATATTGTGGAGACACCAAAGGACTTCACGGAAGATGTGTTTGCACTGATCTCTGGTGACCAACTTGCTTTCTGTGAATCTTCAAATACCCAGTTCCAAATCTTCCAGCTCCCGGAGGAGGGCTTTCTCCTTCTGAATTTTCTCCAACTAGAAGGGTTTAAAACAACACAGCTCTTGAACAGGAAATAAAACAATCATTGGGTCAACAGTCAAAATAGCAAAGAAGAAGAAATATAGGGAGTATTTCAGACACTACCAGACCCACTGCTAAGCAGAGAGTTAAGAATGCACCTTAGAGATAAGTTCTCATCTGTTATCCAGCACGCATCAAGGGGGCAAAGGAGCTGTGTTCCTGCCTTCCTTGAGGTGTTTTCCATTCTACACTTGGGCTTGAAAGTGCTGAGGAAAGGGGGAAAAGGAAACAGGGCAGTGCACCAGAGGCACAGAGAGGGAAGAGAACCTCCTCTCTGTCCAGCATAATAAACTGCTGCTCAGCATCAACAGCACGAACACGCCTGAGAGAAACAGCAACTTTCTCACTGACCGTGACCTAAATACATCAGTCTCCTCCCATCCTTCCCTGTTTAAGAGTAAAACGCATTAAAAAGCACAGGGCATACCATGTCCCAAGGAAGTTCACACCTACGTGCTTTTACCCAATTTAACAACCGCTTACAACGAAAAGGGGAAGGGTAACAGGAAATACGAGCCCGAATGAAAAACGCAAACGAGACCTGATTTTTTTCCAGCTGTTTCCCAGCTGCTGCTTGCTCTTTCAGCTGTTCGATCGCTTTCAGTTTCTGCAAACATTAAATACATTGTGAGTCAAGAGAAAGGAAGAGTAAGTTATTTCTGAATGCAAATTTTCTTATTCACAACCCAATAACATGAAACAGAAGAATCAACTATCTTACAACTGTATCAAAAATAGTTTGTTAAAATGCTAAGAATTAAATGTGAAATGAGGTACGGTAAGAATGTGGGGGAATGTGAAGTGCAGCGTCAGGACACCGTCAGCAATGCCGTGATGACTACACAGTCCCAGGTGAGGACTAGGTCCACTGGGCGGGGAGGCACCTGCTAAGTTACGTTACGTCTGGGCACTGCGCTGTATACCTGACACTAATGGAATACTGAACGTCAGCTGTAACTGAAAAAACAAACAAATAAGTAAAAGATAAGATTTGGTAAAATATTTTTCAAGCTTTTAATTGTTATATACGTATACATATATGTACATTAATATATGTCTACATACCACCAATGTCACCATTTATCTCAGCACGTCATTGCACCTGGGTGACACCTTTGGCTTTAAAGGAAACCTCATCACGCAGCCTGGGAAAAGCTCTAGAGACCTGGGCTTACCTCCACGACCTGGCTGTCATTTGACAAGTTAATAAACTTCTTTTTGTCTGTTTCCTCATCTTTAAAACTGAGATAAAGATGTGTGCCTACCTATTTCACAACTGTCTGATGAAATACTGAGCATGACAGTGTTCAGCGTATCTCTGTACAAATGCACATTAGCTCTCATTATTCCAAAAATCAATGCTGGAAAGACTAAGAGCCATTAAACGTTTGTGGGCAGAACTTAAGTCAGCGGCACTCCTACGTCACAGCACTGCATTAAGTCAGCGGCACTCCTACGTCACGGCACTGCATTAAGTCAGCGGCACTCCTACGTCACGGCACTGCATTAAGTCAGCGCCACTCCTACGTCACGGCGCTGCATTAAGTCAGCGCCACTCCTACGTCACAGCATTTCAATGAGAAACGCAACGAGCATCTTGAGGCACGTAAATATCACTGCCTTTATGTAACTCTCACATTATTTCCTTCAATAAACCCATCTGATTTTTGTTTCAATCCCTCACCTTCTTTAGGTTCTTGATCTTTTTGTCCACTTCAGGGTCTCCAGAAGGTGACTGAGGGACGGTGTTCCGTACTGAGCTCTGTGGGGCAGGGGACAGGGCCAAATCTGGTGGGCTCCTGTCATTTCTTGCTTCCTATAGGGAGAATTGTAAAAAATTCAGTTCTCTAAAATGAAAACACTAAAGTATTTCAACCAAAAATGCCTTGGTATAGAAAACACAGACCCAAAATGTGATTTCATGTTTTATATGACATTTTATATAAAGAAAGGATCTGAACTGAAGGTCTCACAGCGTATGCTACATTGTTACCTAACAAATACAATGCAGCTTTTAAAAAAACCGCAGTATAATAAGACACTCAAAAGGTTTTCACTATGTCATTGTCACAGGGAACACTTTGCTAGATCTAGAATTTAAAGTAACATAACAATATACATTTTAAAACTATTCTGTTACCAATAAAAGGACAAATGAAAAGAAATGACCTCAGGAGAGTAAACCAAGCAGGTTTCTGTATCGGTCAACAAGAATTCAAAAGTTCTGGGTATTTCGCGTGGGGCCATTATGTGGTTGTTTTGGAAATGTGAGAGAGGGCTTATCTAACTAAGGTCTTTGAAGTTTCACTCATGGAATGTTCTCCAAAACTATAATGAGCATGCATGATCAAGTACATGTAATGGATAATGCTACGAATGCCCTATAGAGATTTATTTATAATGATTATATTTTACATTAATAGCACTGATTGTTTTTTCAAAAGAATCATAAGGGCTCTCTTTAAGAAAGCCCAAATATTTTAATACTGATTTTTCTAAGTAAGATATACTGGTTCTATGAACCCTGACTCCAATTTTATGTGCTCAAATAACAGAAGAACACACAAAATAAACAACTAATATTCTACTACAAAGAAACCTTAGTTCAGCACCAGCCATAATCATATTGAAAATATCTGATAAAAGGGAGAAGTATCATTTATAAATAAGAGTCTAAGATAACTGGGTTTCAGAAGGCTCCCAAATCTCTATTAGGAGTGGTCTGGTCCACCCACTACAGAAAACAGCATGGAGCTTCCTCAAATTATTAAAAATAAAGGTACCATGTGACCCAGCAATCCCACTTTTGGGCATATATTCCAAGGAAATAAAATTACAGAGATGTCTGAACTCCCATGTTCACTGAAGCATTCCTCAAAACATCCAAAGTATGGAAACAACCCAAGTACCCTCTAGCAGATGAATGGAGAAAGGATACCTATATACACCGTGAAGTATTACTCAGCTCTAAGGAAAGGGGAAAATCTTGCCATCTGTGTCAACACGGATGTAGCGGGGGCGTAATTCTAAATGAAATGAGCCAGAGAAAGATAAAATATGGCACAGTAACACTTTGTATGTGGGATCTAAATAAAGTCAAACTCATAGAAACAGAGTAGAATGGTGGTCGCTGGGGGCTGGGTGAAGTGGGGAGAGGTGGATAACAGGGTACAGACTGCAGTTGTAAGGTGACTCGAGTCTGAGGATCTGGTGTGTAACGTGGTGACTGCCCCTGACAGCACTGTACTACAGCACTGAAACGTGCAGAGATTAGAACTTAAGCGCTCCCACCCCAAAAAAGATAAATGTGTCAGGCGATGGATGTGGTCACTAATCCAGCTGTTGGATTCCTTTCGCAATACATGCACGAGGTCAGACGATGAACTCCATGAACTCACCATGGAGTGCTCCATCCCTCATGGCTGAAATATCACTACGGTCACCTTCAAAGTACTCTCCTTGGGAAGCTGTGCACTGATGCCAGTGCCTAGTCCACCGTTCAGAGCAATTTTGGAATTCTTTTTCTGGAATGGCTGTCAGAGCTGTCATCATACCCAAAATCTGACAATTAAGTTTGTGAACTTGCCACCGTGCAGTTATACTGGCAGCACTGTACAAACAACTTGGTAAGGTGTCATAACCTTAGAAAACCACAACACCAACTCTGACAGCTTCCCAAGGGGAGTCCTTTGAAGGTGACAGTAGTGATACTCAGCCATGAGGTACGTAGCGCTTTTTCTAGGATGAATTCATAAAATTAATTGTCTGACCTTGTATATCGAATCATCGCAGTGTACATTTTAAAAATTTTCATCAATCACATTAGCTAGAAAAAAAAGGACTCTTACACACCAGTAATTTTAAGGACACTACAAACTTGCAGCATTCAGGTCCAACAGAGTTCTCTAACCACAATGAGGAAAGATGAGTTCTGCTTTGACACAGTGTAATACATGGAGTAGATAATTTTACTCAGAATGGCCTAACCCTGAGCTATTTCAAGGTATTTCTCGAGATGAAATATATTAACTACAAAGGAGTACAATGATTTTTTTAAGCCCAGATTTTAGCAGAACATGGCTGCATAATGCAATTCTACACCTTAAAACAGCCGTCTACTTGAACACATAAGCAACCTGAACTGTCAGAATTCAGGCATTACCAGCACAGCCCCACCGTGTGAATCTCAAATACACAGGGCACCAGGACTCTGCTCATCAGTCCTCCCAGCCCAGCTGATCTCACTGTCACTATATAAGCCATACACGATCCCAAATTGTCAATTATGACACTCGTGTGGTTTTTCAACTACAAAATCACATAAAAATTATTTTAGAACAATTCCATTGTTTGGGTACTTATGATGCTTAGTTTCCCAATTCAATGATTTCCTGTAGTAACATAATACTGAGTGACAAAATGGCTTTGTAGCCACATACTTTCTGGTCTCTCAGCAAACATGTTTTCAAGAAAGCAAACTGTACCACTTCACAAAGGTCCACCAAAAAGGTCTATAGCAAAATAACACACTACATAATCCCATTGGGGTTTTAGGTTTTAAGGTCACGTCCAGTTTCCTTAATCTCCCATTATATACTATTAATTGTATACATATTAATTGTAATACTTAAGACTTCATAGGCAAATACAAAAGAAAGACTTTCTGATTATGTAAAACTCCAACTACACTTTAAAACCTAACAGTCAAGTCTTTAGGACTACAAAACTTTAAGGCTCAAAGCTCATGTAACTGATCTTGTTGGTTTTGCTTCATTATGAAGAGATTGTAGAGCCCCAAATACCTGCTTTGCAGCTTTCTTGGCCTCGTGCCTCCTTTGATTTTTCAGGGCTGTCTTTGACAACGGCTTATCATTTCCTTGTTGTGGTTTCATATTCTGAGGTGGTTCCTCCTCATGCTATGAAAAACGTAGAATAAACGATTGGGAAATAGAATCCATGTTTTTAGAAACATATACAACAAATTATATAACAATTTTGCCAGCAGGGGATAAACTTATTTTATCAAATTTATTTTAAGATTACCGGCAAAGAATATTTCAAACCTCTGATTAGCAGTAGGCACACTCCAACTGTAGGATGGATTTAATGAGGGTCTTCCTATTAGTTGATAAATGTCTTTCAGATATCTACCTGAGATGGCAAGTAAGAGCTGGTCATATTCACTTCCGTCTCGTTTCAACGATGGGGTTTTTCTTAGTACTAGTACTGACACATGGTTCTTAAAAAACTAGACACCAACAATAGCTGCTTCAGCAATCTTTTTGGATCGGACCGCTACTAACAGAACCCAGTTCCCTCATTTGTTTTCTTTGCAAAAAGAGTTATTTGCTAGACATTTCCTTGCAAATCAGAGATTAGAAGATTTGAAAAAAAAAAAAAAAGGCAAATAGAGAAACTACCATAGATAATAAGCAAATAGATCAAATAGGAGGGGATAACTGCACAATTATAAAACTAGGACTGACATAATAAAGAGGCCTGCAAAAACCTAAATAACTTGTCAGACCACATCAATCTAGACAACTGTTTCCATCATCGGGTATTTATACAGCCATCGATCAACTGCATTCCACAACAGAAAGATGGTGAATTTAGTATAGGATCAGGGAGGATCTAATACAGAATATGGTGATTATAGTTGATAACACTGTTGAAAAACTGAAATTTGCTAAGAGTAGAACACAAATGTTCACATAAAAATTTCACCTACTTATTGATTCCCTGTACGCTGCTATTGTATTATGTCAGTGTTAACTGTCTTAGACTCTATCACACTCAGCACAGCAAAAGGACCAGTCTCCACGAAGTTTCTTGAGCACTAGATCTCAGATCTGTGTCGTACTTGGAAGTGCTATGAGGAAATGGGCAGGGCTCAAACATTTCAGATACAGAGGAACAAGAAAGAAACCAAAAAGTGACTATCACAGCATTAACTATTTCAGATCATCAGAATCGTGTGTGTGTACATATCCTACTTGAAACAACTGACTATATGAGAACCCACATTTGTAGAACAGACAGATTTGGAGCTCAGGCCTCCTTCACTTACTTTTTATGTCCACTGCACACACGTTAGTTAAGACATACTAATATTTGCTGAGCATCCGTTTTGCCATCAAAATTCTCTCAATAGTGGGCTATTCTATAGCACCTTGCTTTGACTTAAAGTTTCTACTCACAAGAACTTGAAAAAATGGCAAAGCAATGAATTAAAAATGATGCAAGAAGAAAGGATGAGTTACAAATCTCTTCCTCATTATAAGCATCATATGGCCACAGATAGACTTTCATTTTAGACCAAACAAACAAAACACCCGCCACAGCTACTACAGATTGTGAGCTGTACTTCTTTAAATATGTTATATATGAATTTTTACTTATAAAAAAAAAGTAACGTTTTTGAAGGCAAAAAATCTCAATACCCTTTTTTTCCTTCTGTTATGTAACCCTCCACCTCTGTGACGTTATTAACTAGAACATCTTTGTTTCTAGTAATTTCTTGACTGGATTTTCTTTGCCACTTACCTAATTTCTGGAATTAGATACACACAAAAATTTCTCATGAGTGGTTACTTCAAGGAAAATGATTTGTTAAGATCACATAATCACCACATCACATACAAAAGCAAAAAATCAATGGAAATCTTAAATGTTAAAAAATCTTGGTTTTGAAGAAGTTCTTACCTAGTTTTATCACCATTTTAAAACTATTATCTTTCTATATTAATTCCCCTCCCTCCCTCCATCAAAACAAATGAGTTTCATGTGGCAGAGAATAAACACACACCAGTTCAGAACCCTTTCCTCTCGTGCTATTTTACACAGGTCTGGAAAGCAGGACAGGTTGAGGTTGCTCCTGCTTTTACCTTAGGTAAGGAGAATCTCCGTGTACAGATGGAACAAATCTGAACATCAAGATATTCTGATCTAACACAAATATCATAAATAGGGCTTAATTTATGATATGTTTATATAGATATTTCAAAATCACTCACTCCAACCAAAATGCTTAAACAACGTTTCAATTAAGTCAAGAAGGCAGAGACCACTGCCACATTTCATGGAGGAGAGGCTGCCCGTTGGTCTCTGAAAGGGTTAGGAGTGGCACCGAGGCGGCACAGGAATGTCTGTCCTTTGAAAAGCATTACTTCCCCGAGTGCCTAATCATTAAGTAACTACACACTGACTTGGGCAGTCCCAGTTTAGGCCCTCAGTACCAGCACTTTTCTAATGCTAGAAAGACTTACAGAGGATCTGTATTCCTAACAGTATCCCAGAAACTCAGGTCACTTATAAATGCTTTCTCCTGAGCTCTGAAATGTTAATAGTTACAAAGCAGGTAAGAATCTGACCAGGACTCTGACCATAACTTTACAACAGAGGTGGGAACTGATGCCTAAGGAAAACAAATGTGTTGGGTTTGAGCATCAGTGTTTTCAGATATCGAGAGATTTCACAAAAGTGTCCAGACTGGCTTTGTCCTGGAAAAATCAAACATTTGGCAAGCTGGGTGTACAATTTCCTCGGGAAACAAGCAGCTACTACTGTGTAAGCGGGTGCCGTGGCCTCCAAGGGCGGCGGATCTCGCCCTCCCCCTCACCCACCCGGTCTGACAGGTGCTTCAACTGGAGCCCGTGAACTACGAAGCCAGTAGGCCACAGGCAGCCATCTCTCCCAGAGGTGCAAAACGTGGAATGTTTTAAAGGAACTACCTTGGTCGACTTAACAACCTCCAGCAATAGGCTCTGCACGGTTTCCAGCCCAGAGTTCGTATCCGCCCAGGTTCTAAACAACACAAGAGGGTGCACACACTGCTATCCCTTCTCTAGCAAAGCGCTACGACTTCACTCACCAGTTTGGAGTTGGTGACTGGTTTATTCCTCAGAGCGGGGGGTCTATAAGCTGCTGTGGCTTTCGGTGCCTCACTGGGTACATCACTTGGAACTGCTTGGTAAGTTATCGCTTTGGCTGGAAATACCCCATCTAAAAACGGCTGCCAAGAAACCTGCCACAGCTCTCCACTCGCTGGCACCTCATACTTGTGCAGGACAGAGCCAGTGTAATGCCAAACCTTGTACCCATTATTAACACGTAACCTTGGAGCACACGTGGCTGTTAAAATATGCTCACCATCCGGGCACCAAGCAAAATAGGTAGAATCGGAGGCCACCGGTTTAGAAATGAGTCTGTAGTTTTTAACATCCCACACTTCCATCTGTCCCCTCAGATTCCCGAATCCAGCCAGTACTAGTATGTGTCCGTGAGGGCTGTAGTAGGCTGCGTTACGAGGTCCTGTGCCAAAGTCAAACACAGGGTCACATTTCAAGTTGAAAATTGTTGCTTTGGCAGGCATAGAGCCATACACAGCACAGAACTCAGTGGAATTGCAATTCCAAACGACATCATAAATGGGGCCATTTTTTGCTAGAAAAAAAAGTAAGACCCAAATTAGCAACAAAGAATTACATGAATGTAATATTTACTAGCACAAACTATAATTATATAACATTCATAAACATGTCAAACAGAAAAACAAATCTAAAAACTTCACGGTATGTCAAAAGCAAAATATTTTTACATCACATGCTATGGAGATTAATGCATAACCACATATTTATTTAAGAAGCAGTAATAAATCGTGATTTCTTTTATATTTTGCCCATTTGGGCTCCTAACAGTATACGTTATTATTATTATTAACAACCAAACTAGTTTTTATTGAAAAAAGTAATATGTGCACATAATAATAAAAATATAAACTATATAGAAAGGCGTGCCATAAAAATAAGTCCCTCTACACCAGATTGGACACCTTCTGGCTTCCCTGGGCCACACTGGAAGAAGAACTGTCTTGGGCCACACATAAAATGCACTCACACTAATGATGGCTAATAAGTTAAAAATAACAATTGCAAAAACATCTCATGTTTTTAAGAAGGTTCACAAACTTGTGTTGGGCCACGTTCAAAACCACCCTGCGGCGTGTGCAGCCCACGGGCTGCGTTTTGAACAAGCTTGCTCTACACAAATGAAATCCTCTGTTTCATTTCTTTCATGCCCTTTCAGAATGTTTTTGTTGAAATTAATCATTTCTCTCTTAAACACATACACACACGAAAACCCCCCTCAACGCTGTCAATCTTTGCCATTGCATTTAATACTCTACCTTGGAGATTTTTCCACATAAGCTCATTAAGCTATGCCTCAATCTTTGTTTTTCTTTTATTATTATTATTGTTTTATTGTCAGACTTGTTAGGGTGACATTGGTTAGCAACAACCACACAGGTTCCCGGTGTGTAACTCCACAGTGCACTGTATTCCATTACAAACCTTGCTGCACAGACTCCACTGTGAGTGTTCAAACACACGTGCAGCAGTGAAACTGCGTGGTCAAAGGGCGCACACACGTACTAGATAACACACCATCAAAATGCCCTTCAAAGGACTGGTTCTGAGTTGTACTATCCATGGTTTTTGACGGTACAGGCTTCCCTCACACTCTCTCTCATGCTGTGTAGTTTCAGATTTTCATCTTTGCCAACCTACTAAAGTGAAAAAACCGTGCATTGTTTTCCTTCCTGTTTCTTTCACTGTAAGCGAAGCACCTTTCACCACATTTATACATAATTTCATTTCATTTTCTGTGGACTAGTTTTTATTGTCCTGTGTCTACTTTTCTCTCCAGTTACTGGTCTTCTATTGATCTACCTGATATATTAAGAGTTCACCTATTTTCATACTTACCCCTTGTCTGTCTAAAAACAATTTTCCCTAATTTTTGTTTGTTTTGCTTAATTTATGAACTCTTTTCTCTATTGTTTTTAGACACTGAAATTGATCATGACTTCTGCCTTGCTTAGGAAGTCTTTTTCCACTTTAAGATTAGAAAAAAATTCTCAAATACTGTCTTCTAGTTCTGTAGTTTTAGGCATAATTTTGGTCTGCTTGGAATTTACATTGGTGAAGGGACAGCATTATTAACTTTTTGTTCCAAATAGCCAGCCAGTTGTCCCCATACTGCATGTTAAATGATCAATATTTCCGGCCATTGATTCTGATTTTATGATACATCAGCAGCTGGATGGATCTACTCTTGGATTCTATTGTTTCACTGATTTATCTGTCTATCCATAAGCCAGAACCAACTGTCTTAATTATAACTGCCTTATATTGTCATGTCTACTAGTGTCAGAATTTTCCTGCCCTACTCTTCTTTGTAAGTTTTCAAGACACTCCTGCATATTTATTTTTCTGTAGCAACTTTAGAACCAGCTTACCTAGCCAAAAAACAAACAAACAAAAAAAAACAAAAAAGAAACCCCCACACTGCTGGCATTTAAATTTACTTTTTAGATCAATTTGGAAAGAAAGGACATCTTTATAAAATTCTTATTATTAAAGGTCATAGTTGGTCCCAAAAGTTTAAGTTTTCTTGCCATCAGCTCTACATATTTGTTTTTTGTTGCTGTATATGGAATCATTCCTTAAGTGGCTGCTGTTTTATACTGTGACTTCATCTACATGAACAGAGATGATTTTGATTTCTCCTTTTAAAACCATATACTTCATGTTTTGATCAGTTTCACTGGCTAGGTCTTTCAGAATGTTAAATAATAGTAGAAAGAGAAGTCATCCCTGTTTTGTTTCTGACTTTAATGGAATACGTAGTTTTTTGTAAAGGAAGGTTACCTCACTTTTACATAGTCAATTAAATTAAAAGGTTAGGGAGTTGCCAGAACTTTAAGACTGCATTATTTTACAGCTAATTTAGCTCATCAAAATAAACATGCAGTACTCATATCCTTCAGTTCTGAAGATAGCACTAAACTCACTAGATCAACTTACTGTCCTGATACATTAAACATGTCCCCAAAGAACCACTACAATGGAATTATCTTGCTCAGCAAACACTCTAATTAAGTGCAGCATAACTACATTCAGTCAAAATATGGTATATGTGGAGATAATTTTAAGTTTCTTTTTTTTTTTTTTTTTTTTTTTGGTGGTTCCATGGCTGGGAATCAAACCCAGGCCGCAGGGTTGAGAGAGCCGGAGCCTAGCCACTGCACCACCAGGGAACCTCTTTAAGTTTCTTTATTAAGAGGAATTTCATCTTAAAGGTTATAAAGTATGTGCATTTTGTCAGTTGATCAAGAATTTAGCTTAAATGGCCTTTATGGCAGGGTGTTTCTTCCCATCATCTGTTTCAGAGGGCGGCTGCTGAAATACTCACGCAATTGCACGACAGCACTTTCTCCGTTTGTCGCAATGTAATGCAGCGTTTGCTCCCCGTAGTAGGAAGCTCCTGTCTTGTCCACATCAGTACTGGCTATTACCAACACGGCAGTCGCTGCAACAGTAAAAACTTTCATTAGATTTCAAATACAAATGAGCCTAATGGCGATAAAAAAGTATATACTAAAAAATGTAGCAGAGCCATGTAAATTTTCATTAAATAAGCACTGATACTTTATTTCCTATACACACAGGAATACAAGTCTAAATGAATGCTTGGTAAACAAAATGAGAGATAAAATGTATCATACCTTTTTTATTCCATAGCATTGTAACCTTGTCTGCTTTGAAGAAACTTTTATTAGCTAAAGCTGCGTGAGGCCCATCAAACTTGGGGTACTGATACAATCTAACAAATGATGGTGCGCCCTTACTTCCTGGAACGTAGACAGCCACCTATGAAGCACAGATGTAAGTAATTATTTCGTTTTTCTTTGAAGCACCGAAACTACATGGACATGTTTTTACAGTCACCAGAGACTAAGACAAGGTTTAATCTCACACTATTTCACAGGAACTAAAACATAGCAATTACCTTGTATGGCTGAGGTCCAGGTGACAACACAAAATCATTAATTTTTTGCAAATGCAATTTATTTGCAATTGTATCTAAAAAAAAAGTGAATGGTGTTAGACGGATGAGAGAAGTTAACAGTGATCTGTTAAATTCTCAATGCACATTAAAGGGTAACTATATCCTAATACTGTTCATTGCAGACTCATGCAGGTGAGAAAGAGCAACACACTGGAAGAAGCATGGGAATAAGACAGACCTACCCTTGAATTGCTACTCAGTCACTTACTAGTGATGTGACCCTGGGTAGGTAATGGGATTATACAGTACCAGGGACATAGTAGGTCTTCAATAAATGCCAGTTCTCTTTCTTCAACCTCCAAAATAAAGTAGTTTTAGAGTCCACGAGATGGGAAATGTGGCTCTAGCCTGCACTACAGAACGTGGACATAGAAATTCTATAACTAACTGTGTGATATTGACAATGACAAGAGTAACAGTGGCTGATTTTATCGAGTGCTAACTCTGCACCAGGCCGTCAGAACCCATGTTGTAAACAATACTGCTCGCCTAGTTAATGGGGATGGGGAGCCATCACTCTTTGTTTGTCCAAATACAGAGATGAATGGTGTTCAAAAGCAGCACACCAAGCCACCAAAACGACAGGTTCCTCTGTGGCATGCTCGCAAAGAGGCAAATGAGGTAGGCTGGCAAGCAAACCGAAAACCAACGGGGAAGGAATGAGTTTCAAACCCAGGAAAACGTGATGTATAGCTATCACGAGTAGGATGCTGCTTAAAATCAGCCTGTACGCTATCTCTGGACACACAGACAGTCATCAATCCCTGTCCTACTTTAATATACTCAGAAGTGTACGGTCACTAATGGGCTAAGGACAGAAGAAACTGCGAACCTTTTCCTTTAGTTTATTTTCAGTAATCATGTTATTGGAAATTATTGTTGGTATTGCTATTCTAAGAACACTCTGTGGTTAATGTGGAATGAAGCAAATGAATAATTATGGGAATGTGATATTCTCCAACTATCACCCTTGGTATCCCAGAGAACCAGGATTCCTGGTGTCAGCAGGAGGCAATACAGATGTTAAGATAAAAAACAAAACGAGAAAAAAAGGCCTAGAAATGATGATCCACAGTAGCAATAAGAACTTCCTATACCCAGATTGCAGTCTCTAAACAGCATTTCCCACTAAAAAAAAACAAAACCAGAGTATCTTGAAGAACTGGCTGATTCTAGGTGTGCAGCAGGAAATATACAAGATAATCCTAGAGCACCTTATGTTACCATACAGCAAAGAAGTCATTAAAGACTGACAGGCAGAGAGTGGGATCATTTGAGCATCAGTGAGTGACTGCAATGAACTGAAGCACTTCCTAAGTGCTCCCGTCTGCAGTTCATAAGGACGGCGGGGGAGGGGGACTAACTGGCTGCAGTAGGTCACGTGGTATCTAGGATCGGAAGCAGCAGAGTAATGAGCGAGATGGAAGATGGATGAGGGAGGACTGGCAATGGGTTGATGGATACTGGGACTAGGTGTCTTCTTCTGTGTTTGAAATTCTATGCTATAAAACATTTAAAAAATTTGTATCACAGAATTTCAATAGCAAATTAAATTCAGAAAGAGGTATTCAAATATCTTAATGTAACAGAAATGATTAGAGTACTCATAAAAGTTACTATAAAATAAAACCTGTATTATAAAATTTTACTAGCATTTAGATTTACAAGTTATATAAAGAATCAACATAACAATTATTCATACATTATATGTATGTATATTAATACCTAGCAATGTATTAATATTAACAGTATTTTGGAGAACTCCATGATGCTATAAGGAAATAAAAACTATATACATTTATAGTAAATAATAAAATTATTTCATAAATCTTTCCATACTGAAATTGTTGTTTTCAAAGAAGTGAATTTCATTGTTAACATTTCGGGCACAAACAGTTTCATCTTCTGACCAGGATGGACACCTATGTTGAAAAGAAAGAATAGTAAAAAAAAAAAATGCAGACAGAACGTAACATCACATGTTAACATGTTAGTCTGTGATAATGCTTACTATTTAAGGAAAAATAATATAATGTTAAGTGAATTGCTAATAGTTTCAGTTACCATATGTAATAGATAAATATTGTTCCTTTTCAATCAAATACTAAAAAGAAAGATCAATACCTGTATACAAAATCCTCAATGATCTAGATTTTGGTCTGACAAGTTATAGTCTAAACCACTACCAAAGAAACAAATATTATACGATAAAGATATGTAAAATATTTTATAAGCAGTTAGTATTTTAAAGCATTTATTTACCAATTTTGCACTTTTTTCTGGATGAAAGACTTCAAACATGTCCCAGTTTTCACATCATAAAGTTGTAGGTTGGGAATCCCAGCTGTGGCATCTTTAGAAGCTGCAATAAAAACAAAACTTTTTTGCAATAATTATCTCCTAACGCTAATAAAGAAATTTTCCATTCTTAGAAAAATTGTAAAGATCAAGTATGAGAGCTGCTTTAAATCAACTTGCCCCACTAGCTTTAATATGATTTTAATCATCAATTCCTAAAGCCATGACCAGATGGCAGCTGTGTGAGCAAAAGTTCGGCATTTCTGAAATGAGTGCATCACTACAGACTTAAAGAATACAAGAGATTTCTTGTTTATCAACCTTGATAAACAAGAAATCATCTGAGATGATTTGCTGTTAAATGGATTAATTTGTCTTACTGAGAAAGCTTGTATCTATTAAGTTGTGCACACACACACAATTATATAAAATCACCCAAGATTCTCAACTAATTTTTAATCTCCCTTTTACTTACTTGGAAAAAATGCGACTCACTAGAGTCGACGCCGCTTAGAAGAACAAACCCAGGAATTATGATCCTTTATTTACTCAACCATATCCACACATAATTTAAAAATGTGTCTTAAAATAAACCTTTCTACCAATTCCCAATATTTCATTACTCATCTAGAAAGCACAGCTATGTGAAATGTTCACATAATGTACTGTTGTATCTCTAAATGTGTCAGGAACGGCACACCACTCCCACCATAACGTGCTCATTTCTTAGCTGCTGTTGTCTCCTGGGCTTCCTCCTTCGTTTATACTATAACGATTATTTAAAGTTTTTTATTTTAAAGGTTATTATTATTATTTTTTGAGATCTTCTCTATTCAGTGGTTATTTAGTTTCTCAATTTTCCCTTGGCTTTTGCTTTTCCTCTGAGTCATGATGGATCTTTTCACTTACTACACTTTGAAATTACTTACAGTGCACTGCAAGTAATTTGGGGAATGTAAGATTCGTTGTTCATTAAACTGCTCACACACTATTTACTACCATAAAGATTAATTACTTAGGAGGCTGTGAACTCTTTTCTCCCACTGATACGAACTTGTTTATAACTGGAAAATACTTACTAGTGTAAGGCTGCCATGTTGCCAGCACAGTGTTTTTGGGTGAGAACTCAAGGCAAACTGCCTTTGGAAGGTCGAAGGAGTGCAGGAGTCTCTTGTTAGTCACGTGGAAAATGTTTACTCTGGTAAGTAGTTAAGAGAAATTACTTCAGCAACAGAACACTGTTTTACAATAGTCAGCACCATCCAGAACATTCACACCCCTTCTCAAACACAGACCTCTCTTAAGTGTTCATGTTTCATAAAAATCAATTGTCGGTTAGTTCTAGGAAATATCTGATAAACAACTTAATGAAAAAAGTGTACATTTTACCAAAAGGCCCCTACATAAGACTGGTGTTGAGACATAATAAGAATTAGTAGAAAGACACACTAGATGGTTCCACTCTCAGCTGAAAAAGGAAACCTCAGGCTTTTACGTGAATAGAGCTAAACCACAGACAAGCTGAGGGATTATGTGTCAAACCAAAGAGAAGACAGGTGCTGAAGCCAAGTATATTGTACAATCTGAGTAAACAGAAACTCAGCCCCTGAGACTTCTGACGTCTGTTAAAATCTCAGCAGCGTCTCCAGAAGACAGAAGGCTAAGAATCAATCACTGTGGTATGACAGTAATAAAAATGACAATTGTATAATAAAAGCAGTTTCCACTCTGGGGGGATGCTTTCTATGTACCATGTTCTGGTTCAACCACTGTGTACATTTTCTCATTTAATTCTCCCAACAGCCTTAGAAGATAGGGACTATGGTCTCCATTTTACAAGTGGTGAAACTGAGGCTTAGAAAAGTTAAATGACTGGATGATTCACCCAAGATCATGGATAAATGCCAGAGCCAAACTTTAAAATCAGTTTGCTCTGACTGGTTCTTATGTGCTCTTTGGGGTTAAAAAAAAAAAGATACTCCATCTTATTCTAAAAACTGCTTCAAGCTACTTTATTCTACTAAAGTTTGAGGACATTGGGTCAGGATATGCAGAAATTACTAAGAACAAATGATTACTGCACACTACTTTAACAAAGACAAGGTTTTTCACAACTTACTCTAAGTTACACACTGTAGGACTGATTATATGAAGCTTTGTTTTTGATAACTTCTAGTAGTTATTGTTAAGTTTAATAAAAGGTATTTTTTTTTAATTAAAAAACGATTTAAGGAAAAACTGATTATAGTTTCTGACTTAGTTAATCATTAACTCAGCAAAGGCCACAATCAATACACTACATCTGTTTCTCTTGCCCCAGGAACATGAAATATCATTATGGCCATAGCACTTTAAGGAAATAAACGCCAGAACCAGGTACCAAAAATATCTATTGAAGTGGTAGATGGGGCGGGGAGACATATTACTATAAAAGGATTCAGAGTTGAATCCAATAGAAAGCTAAGTGGGAATATGAATGAAGTATATAAAATAATTAATAATAATTGCCAAGGTAAAAACAGACTTACTCAACAAACTCCAGGCTACTAGAATAGGGATATCTCAAAAGATAATAGACAGTGAAAAGAAGTAAGGTATGTTCCATTAGACAGTAAATTTCTATTAGTTCATTACTCAAATAATGTCAACAAAAATATGGATTAAAAAAATAAAACCCAAATACCCACAATAGGTTACACCACCCTCCCAAAAAAACAAAGAAAAAAAATTGAGTATATCCTTTCTTTCAGGCTGAGATTAAGACTGTTTGTCAACATGGATAAGCCCTAATATGATTATATATTTAATATTTTGAGAGTAGTAGTTTATTGCTTGGATTTAGTAACTCAAAAAAATGAAAAACTCATAATGAAATTATGAAAATTTACTGTATTTTTTCCACATATATGATACCTCCATGAATAAGACAACCCTGACTTTTCTAACCCAACATTAAGAAACCCTCTCAACTGCGTACCCCCATGCATAAGACAACCCCCAATTTTTGGTCTAACAATTTTAGACAAAAGTTAACTTCTTATACATGGAAAAATACAGTAATCAGAATACTTCTTCTTTTGCAAGGCCAATTTTATAATCTAGGTTATGTATTATACACTATACTAAACATACTTTTGAATAACTTACACATCTTAGATGATATATGAGAGCTGTCTGGAAAGTATCCAGCCATGTAAAAAAAAAAACCAGAGGTATTCATGGTTGGATTTTTTTCTGGACAGCCTTTGCACTTTTATATACAATAAAACTAGTAACAATAACTGCAGACAACTGTTACTAGGTTAACATCAAAGTTATAAAGTATGTATACATAAATCTAACGTAAATAAGCAAATAATTATTCTCCAAGGCTTAGCGTAGAACTTTATTTAAAATAACCTCTCAGCTTCTTCAGCATTAAATTAACATACCTTTTCATATATTACTTTTTAATTCGAAGTAACCAGATAAGTCAAATAAGTCATGGCACATAAACAGCAACTGACAGCTTTGATGATACTCTATGGAAGTTATATTAGAGATAATAACTACGTGCATATGACATTAAGAGACACTTTATTAATAACACCCAAATACATGATACTCAATTAATGCCAATTGTGTTTCATAGTTATGACACATACATAAAATGTGATATATATGAACACTAACTTTTCCCCATTGCTCCAGGCAAACAAGGTCCCATCCTTACTAAAGGTATAGACTTTGCAATTTTTCCCAGATTCTCTGAAAAGGACAAGAAAAAAAGTTTAAATTAATAAGCATTAATATTTAAAAAAATCTGATTAAAAATCCACAATCTTACTACTAATTTAATGACTAAGAACTTACATAAATTTTAGAAAATAATTCAAAATGTTTTAGTTTACCAAAATGCTTTATCTCTTAAAATGCAGTGTCAACAAGCACAGTTGAATAATCTGGAAATTGATTTTATACCAACAAATAAATCTTAACAAAGAAGAGCCCTTTGGGGTGAATACCTAGTTTGTGTGAGAACCCAAAAATATGTCAATGGTGTTCAGCATTTTGGCTTCTTTGGGCCCCAATGGAAGAATTGTCTTGGGCCACACAGAAAATACACTCACACTAATGACAGCTTGTCACAAACCATCTGCATAACAAAATAATGGTGGCTAGAATACCCTCAAGTGGGCAGGCAGTGCCCCTGGATTTGAAGGGCAAATACGTTCCATCAATTTCCGCCGTGTAGAGACAGAAAGTATAATGAGAGGATCTTCACATTAATAAATGCAGATGTGTGATTCTGCATAAAAACAAACTTATGAAAATCGAACTTCTTGGCAGTAATTCTATCAAATGATCAAAACTCTACATACTATTCCTTTAACTGGAGATGGCTACTGAAGACCCAAACAAAAATGTGTGTGCGTGTACATGCAGATGTCCCTATGCACAGTCACATTAGATCAGAACTTCACAGCTAACAAATATTTGAATTACTAAATAACAATGCTTGAGAACTGACCAGGACACTCCTTTTAAACGGGATGCCATCTTAGCATTAATTCATATGAGGATGACATTTGTGTTTCTGCAATCCCACAATAATGGTGGCTTGCACTCAAGTTAGTGGTTACTGGAATATTATTTTTTCTCTCCTAATAAGCAGCTATGATCAAGATGTCCTCCACCCTATACTTGCGCAACTCACCTTTGAATCTTAAGGCAGAACCTCACAATTATCATATTAAACTCCATCTATGTTTTGGCTTATTATTCCAGCCTACTGAGATCTATTTACATCTTAATTTTCTCTTTTAAAACATTTTTCATTCTGACCCCCCAAAAACAAATAAATAAATGAAATAATAGGCACTCCTTACAGATCTACGGAATGTATAAATTGTAAAACGTTATTCTAAGCTCCATCTAAATGAATTGTAAGAATGTGGGATGAGCTCTGAACAGACCTTGGGGCTCACCAAGAGCCCTTGTATCAAACTAAAATCAACCTGTTAATCAGTTGAATTCACTGTTCTTAACCAATGACAACTGTCATATCGTCATCCAACCAAAAAAGACACTGTCATTTCTCAGATACTTCGCCGAAATGATGTTTATGGTTCTAGTCTCATGTGTCTGGAAATTCTACTCAGAAAGGAAATATGATAAGCTTAAAGCAATTTGTTCTTAGCAAGCTCACTTTGACTCCAACAATCACTCCCTTATCTCAAAGCTTATAAAGTGTCACTTGTAATGACTTGTTCTAGGATTGTGTGTAAGATTGAAGGCAAGCTTACTAGAGTACAGCATTCAGAATTTAATTCTTTTCTCACTCTTGGCAATTGGGAAATTTTGTCTATTTCTTTGTGGTACAATCTTTTAAATGAAAAATTTCAAAAAGAGACAAAACAAAGAAAAGGTTTGATAATTCACCCTATCACCAAGCTTAAATAATTACTAACTCATGGTCAATTTTATTTATCTACTCCCTGCTTTTAATCATTAATGGAGGAATATTTTAAAGCAAAACAGATCTCATATCATTTTAGTCTAAACTTCAGTATGCATCTCCAAATGAAGACATTTTAAAGAAACAATCACACCAAGCCACTTCCTCTCATATAATTAACAATAACTCCTTATTATCTGTTAGTACCCAGTACTGGAGTATCAGGCTTTTAAAAAGCATCCAGGTCATTCTAATGTGTGGCCAAATGAGAACCACTCACCTCAAGGCTCGATCAGAATCAGTTGGATTTTTTTTTTAATCTTCACAGAAGGTAAGTGCAACTCACCAGGAGACACATAATGAACCTATCCGCTCCGCTGTCGGTGATGCTGGGATTGTACTGGGCTCATGTGTGCCTCCTCAGGAGTCCTGGCCCTCCCTGCCCCTGGCTGCCTCGTCTCCTACCACCACAGGTTGTCTCGGCCTCCCCAGGAGCGAGGAGCGCATTTCAGCAGGGCTTCTGTTATGCCTATGGTGGTAGCAGGAACAGGCCCTAGCATTCAGATTCAACCAGACGCTGTGGCTGCAGATAAATTCACCTTCCTCCCACTGCGGGCTGTATGGAAGCACCACGGGTCCATACAAGCTCTCTGGAGACGTTCTGCGTGACCAAGCAACCTGGCTGTAGTTAGGGGATCTGTAGTCAGCTCAGCACACCCCATGATATACAAGGTGGCCCAAAAGTAGGTATACAGCAGGGTTTGTGTGCATTTTATTACATCATTTATTACATTTCCATTTGTTTAAACACTGTTTAATCTTGTCAGTGCCTGAAACGTCTTCCATCAATGTGGCAACGTTCCCTGAAACTGTCCAGTACAGGGTGACACACAATGCAACAAACTCCGGTCTGCTGTGATGGACTTCACCGATTCCACTGTCCACCTACTTCAGGGCCACTCTGCATCTGCTTTCACTTCCTTGCCTCCCTCCATTGCCTGTCATTCTTACTGACTTGGGACCCCGTGCCTCAATGGAGTGCAGCACAAGAGTGGTGACACAAACTCTTGTCGCCTTCCAAGCAGTCCCTTGCAAGCACTGACATTCGTACAAACCACCCGAGCGTCTGGGTAAAGCACTCATTCTGACTCAGTAAGTGGGGCAGGGATGGAGATGCCACACGCTGCCCTGGCTCACAGGGACACCACGAGGCTAGTCTTGGGCCCACACCTCCTGGAACGGGGCTCTAGAGAGCTGGGTCTAATAAAAAAATGGCCAATAGAGTCAGGTGATGTCAGCCTAATTATAAAGTTCCCTGTCAACACCTGAATCCCCCTGCCCCGCAAGTTTCAGCACCTTTGGACGATCATTTGCCTAGACTGGTGCTTCTCAAAGTGGGGTCCCCAGACTGGCAGCATTAGCATTCCCCTGGAATTTGTTAAAAATTCCAATACTTGGGCCCACCCCAGTTTGAATGAATCAGAAAATCTGGGACGAGAACAGCAATATGTGTTTCAGATGATTCTGAGGCATGCTAAAGTCAGAGAACCACTGATACATGTTTCTTTGGGAGTATAAAACAAAGATTAACCTCATCCCACCATTCCTTCTGTTACTTGTTACCTGGAATTCTTCTATAAAAAAGTTTTCCTCATCAACAGTTTGGTGACTCTGAAAAAGTTTGTATGGGAAAGGCAAGATAAATGCTGAGTCCTTCTTTTTAGTGATCCATTTTCAAAGCAATGGCCTTTAATACTGACCAATAAGCTTTAGAGCAGGCGTATCCAACCTTTTGGCTTCCCTGGGCCACAATGAAAGAATGGTCTTGGGCCACACAGAAAATACACTAACACCAACCAGCTGATGAGCTAAAAAGAAGGTCGCAAGGAAGTTCACAAATTTGTGTTGGGCCGCATTGTGTTTGCCTGCGGCCCGTGGGCTACAGGTCGGACAAGCTTGCTTAGAGGACAGGGGATTTTGAGGGGAATGTTTATGTACTTGACATGTCTTAATCCTTTTAGTCAAAATTCTTCTCAATACTCAAACTTTCCCATCTTCAGCTGGTGTGAACCCTTCGAGTTGACTCCTGTGACCCCTTAACAAAACTCACTTTGTGAAAAATCAAAACAGAAACATGAGTTCATATTAATATATTTAAGTCTGTCCCTTCACTGTTATGCTGAAATTCTGGGTTCCTAATGACATGAATATAATTATTTATCTGTTTTACCCTACAATAGATTTTAAATGACATTATCAATTTTCTGTTAACAGTAAAATTATTGAATGCATCTAAGAATTTTGCAAGTCATCATATGGCTCTGCCAGTAACTTACTATAAAGCTAGGTTCAGTTGTTTTGTTTTCCATTTTAATTTGTTTTAAAACTTAAAAGAACATGGTCCAAAGTCAAAACGATATCTACTGAAGTTCACTCACAGACACATCCCCTGCACTCTGTAACTCTCTCAGCCCCTGTAGATAATCACTGGGATTCATTTTTGGTATACCCATCCATTGTTTCTTTCTGGAAAAATATATCTATACCTTCCAGCTTTATACTTCACATATTTAGCCCCCACATTTCCTTCCTTTCTTATACCTTTTTCATTTGATTTCATGAAAATCAGAGGCGGTGGTTTGGCTAGCACATTTACAAGTTTTTCATTTCCTAAGATAAAATTCTTCTAAGCTAGAGGCTTGGATTCAATCACACTATTGTCTACACTGTTTCTCTGAACGTGCTTACGCTATTATTTTCAAATCTAAAGCTCCTTTTTCCTGATAGAGAATGTGCATTCTTTCCATCTTTTGTTCACAGTGTGCGGCATGTCCCAAGAAATCAGCTGTGTTTTCTCTTTCTTGTTCAGAACATAACAACAAGAAAAGTAATTTGGAATGTATCATATAGTCGCCTACACCACCCCTCCACAAAATAAACCGTACCTCGGGAGCGCCGTGCTTTCGCTAAAATGCGGTGGTCCGTTCACCATGTGCAGTCCTTCTGATCCCCGGACTAAAGAAATCAAGTGGAGAAAACCACCATGACTTTATGAATGAACACAGAGTTAGCACATGTGTCTTAAAAAACAAAAAGCTGGCAGTGAAAATAGTAACAAAATCATTAATCATTTCTTAAGACTACAGAATGCTAACATGAAAAAGGCACATTTTTCTTACCCTAATAAAAGAGATCACGAACTGCTGAGAAATCTCCCCAGATCTTCCTGTTGAAACCCTAATCCTCGTGTGATGCTATCTGGAAGGTAACCAGATTACAAGGATGGCACTCTCATGAATGGGATTAGTGCCCTTAGAAGAGCACAGAGAGCTCTGCCACATGAAGACACTCTAACAATTGGCAGTCTGCAGTCTGCCAGAAGGTTCTCACCAGACCCTGACCATGCTGGCACCATGATCTTAGACTTCCAGGCTTTAGCACCATAAGAAATAAGTTTCTGTTATTTATAAACTGATCTGGTACTTTGTTATGGCAGCCCACACCAAGACAGGTAATACCCCTTATTTCTTTTCCTACTTCAATAAACCCATTTTTATCTATTTTACAAGAAATCTATGCATTTGCACTGAGCTAAAACATGCACACTTATATTCCTCCATTCAAATGGAAAAATGTGATCTCAGGACTATGTTTTCACGTCATTTTCATAATGTATGGATGTTGGAAACAGAGTCTTTGTATCTGCTTACTCACTCTCTCAAGTAACTGTTAAAAATGGAAGCTCAAAATGTTAACTGCCATCAGTGAAAGGTAGTTGTGCTGTCATAGAAAGGACATGAACTCAATGGCAGACTTTTATTCCTATCTGGCTGTGGAATCTTGGCTACATGCCCTAATCTGTAAAATGGAAATATCATTAACACCAGGTGGCTATGTGCTTTATATAAAATAACAAGAAAATACAGTATCTATTCAAAATTCCTAACACAATATAAATTGTATTACAAATTAAAAGCTAAAATAAATATGGACTCAAAACAAACTTTTCAATAACTGAAACAATTTTTTGTTTTCCACAAAGGACTTTGTAATGAGGAATTCACTTTAAGTAGAAGTGACTGAATGTGAAACAATGAATAGAATGTGGAGCTAGCTTAATACAGTGTAGTGAGACTGAATACGATTTTTTGTTTTTAATGATTTCCCTTTCTAATCAAAGGGGATCTGGCAATATATTCTATTAGAAGGAAAAATCTAGAATGCAAACAGTTCTTTTCATTAAGACAAATAAATGCCAGGGTTCCACATAGAAGTTTAAAGACAGTATTTACATTAAATACTGTACATGCATTACATCTTTTTAAAATTTATTAGCCTTTCCAGATACTCACATACGATTTATGGCCCTAGGCCTGAAATTACAAGTTAATATGAGAAAAACCACTGGGTTCAACAAACAAGGGTGCTTTGCTGAGAACACGGTGATCATTATAATATGATCCTTTCCAAATACTTTATATCCACTGAAATACATATCCACTTAGGAAAAGGACTCCACTTTCAATGAATTATCTCAGTGCCCTCAACTAGGCACGCGGGTTAGAAAATAGGGGTCTCCTACAAGGGCACTGTTGTTTTTAATGCCTGGCATCCAGGGCCTCCCTTTTAGGGGACTCTTATTTTCCTGTGGGAACTATTCAAGGGTCAAACTTCATTTGGTCCTGGTGACATGATTAAAACCTGATGGACTCAAAGGTGAGCAAGAGCCAGCCAAGTCAAAGCCAGGCAGCCCGAAGAGGGGCAAACGCGTGCTCCTTCCTCTGGGGCTGCACTTTCTGTTCTTATCTCCCTTCCTCTAATTCTGAAGAACCTGGAAGAGCAGGGAAAAATGATGGCTTGCAAAAGGGAGGGGGAGTGCAGGCTCGGGGGAGGAGACCTCACTTCCGATTGTCACGCTACACCAAGAAACACAAAAGGCCCTCCGGCTCTTCCGCAATCCACAAGAAAAGGCCGATCAGCCTCCGGGGTTTCTCTGACAGTCCCCAAAGACAAAGACACAAAAAGGAAACTGCTCTGAAGAAACAATCCCTTGCTTGTTCACAACTCACCTGTGAGGAGCGGCGTGGACGGCGCCATGTTGTCCCGGAAAAAGAAACCGGCGCACTCGGGTCAGAGTTCACAAGGGCCAAACCCGGCCTCTACACGTCTACTGAGGCGCGGAGACGGCGACGGGGTATTTCTGGTGTCATCAGTCTCGGGGCCGATTCACTTCCGGTTGGAGCGCGCGGCAGCAAAGGAGCCCCAGTGCGCACGCGCGGCTCGGGGGCCACACTTTATAGAAAGAGCTTGGGAGGGCTTGGCCGGGGCGGGTGAGCCCGCCTTCGCTCTCCCGGCCCCTTTCGTTCAGCAGGCGGAGCCCGCACTTCCGCGGGGAGGAGTCGCTCAGTGCTGACGTTGGCAACCGAACCCGAAGTAGTTCGAGGCGAAGGGCTGCACGGTCCGCTTTCGGCGTTGCCCGTCCATCCTCTTTGGCCCCGCGCTCCCGGCGGCCTGCTCCCCCGTGGCGCGCCCGCCTCGCTCGGCCAGCCAGTCCGGCGTCCTCAGTCCGTCGGTGGCCCGCGCCCCGCTTAGCGCTCAGCCCCCGCGCTCGCCGCGCCCAGGCCCAGCGGCCGGAGCTAGCGCCCCGCCTGAGAACCTCCTCGCTCGGGCTGCACGGGCACCGGGAGCGGAGCGTCGCAGCGGCCCGCGGCGGGAGGCAAGCGAGCGAGCGAGCGAGGCCGAGGGGTGGCCCGGGCAGGTGGTTAGCGTCGCGAAGATGGTCGCCAAGCAGCGGATCCGTATGGCCAACGAGAAGCACAGCAAGAACATCACCCAGCGCGGCAACGTCGCCAAGACCTCGGTGAGGAGAGAGCGGACGCGCCTCTGTTCTGCAGCCGGGGCTGAGGCCCAAGCCCTGGGGTCGCGTCGGGTTCTCGTCCCCAGACCCGCCGACTCTGGAGGCCCGAGGCCGCGAACTGCACGCTGACTTGGGAGGCTCTGGAAAGTGGGGAGCGGAGCTGGGCGGTTCGGGAACGGAGGGGAGACTTGGCCCGCAGTGCAGCTATGGGGGCCCTGGTTCGGAGTAGTGTTTTTGCATTTGAAATGGTGGGTTTTCCTTTTTGCAGAGAAATGCTCCCGAAGAGAAGGCGTCCGTAGGACCCTGGTTATTGGCTCTCTTCATTTTTGTTGTGTGTGGTTCTGGTAAGTGTTTGGGGCTGCCGTCGGGTAGGGTGTTGAATGACGGGTTTGGGGATGACGTGGTGACCCCATCAATGGTGAATCTAAGCGCGAAACGCGTAGTTCTCAACCCACCTGCCGGGAGCTCTACAGAATTCTGTTTCATCTGAACCAGTTTACTTGTCCCACATATGCACAGAGGGTGGTGCTCCAGAAACTTCTCCCAGTTTGGTTTGTGCTCACAGGAGATCAGAAAAAGGAGGTCAGGTCTTTAGTAATTACCAAGTTTGAAGAAATTTAAACGTCAACAACAACAATAAAAAACCAGTAACACCGCGCAGGAGATAGAATGTTTTGCAACCCCATTGTCAGTTCCTTTGCAGAGAAGAAGTTTATGAACGTCATTTGCATATGGATGTTCGAACTTAATTTAACATGTCCCAGAATCTAACGTCTTTTGTTAAAACTGGGTATATTTTACAAAGTAAAGCTAGTGCCAAGGATTGATTCACTAGAGGAAACGTACCTGGTGGGGAATTTAATATGTGACAAATTTTTTTGGGTTAATGAAAGAAATGTTGGACATATGGGAGGAAAAATTAGTTATCAGGGCAGCCTGCTGTTTGAGTAACAGACTCCTGCCTCTGCAAATGGATGACAGAAATATCTTTCCTCTCTTTATTATCTTATATAAGCTGTTGATACTGAAGTACATGTTTCTGTTTTCCCCATTGTGACATTCCAGTTATTGAGGTTTCTCTTAAACATTTCATTTTGCCCATCTCCTAAAGTTACCAGTTGGAAGCTTTCCTGATAAATGGCCAAGAGCCAAGCATTTTATATAACCTAAAGATTATTGAATTCATGCTTTGTGAGAATGAGGAAACAGCCATTTATTATAGACCAGGCCTTCAAAGGACATTTAATATTTAGGGATAAACCTAAATAATTCTGTGCTCGAAAAACCTGTTTGCTTTGGTGTATTGTAAGTTTTTTCTAAAGTAATTGCTTATTTTCAAATGCTCTTGGATATTTAGACATAAAACTCAAGAGAAGCCAAGATTAAAAAAAAAAAGTTATGACATTGAATTGTTTTATTAAGGTAGGCCTGTTTTCATTTCTTATTGTAATGAAGTTATATAACATTTGCAAGTAATTGTTGAAGGGTGCTCTTGGGCTCAAACTACCTTAGTAAATACCTACCACTTGCCAAACCTATTTTATTTGAAGCATATTTTAATATTTGCTCTCTCTCTTACAGCAATTTTCCAGATTATTCAGAGTATCAGGATGGGCATGTGAAGTGACTGACCCTAAGATGTTTCCATTCTCCTGTGAATTTTAACTTGAACTCATTCCTGATGTTTGATACCCTGGTTAAAAACAATTCAGTAATGCATCCTGCCTCAGAATGACTTTTCATGTCATCCTTCATGTGTCATTCCAAGGTTTCTTCACGAGTCATTCCAAGTTTTCTAGTCCATACCACAGTGCCTTGCAAAAGCACCACATGAATAAAGCAATAAAATTTGATTCTTAAGCTACAGTAGTGGACCCTACTTATTCAGTCATTTAAGAGTAAGTTTTCTTAATGTGGTTATTAAAACAGTATACAGAATAGATAACTAGGTTAAGTTTGTGTAGGCAGAGTCTGGATTTTGTTAACCCTAATGTGTAAATGCCATCAGCTTAATTTAAAATTCAAGATCTTGCCATTTTTATATAGCTAGGCACTTTGTTACAGTGTCTTGAATTGAAAGCACACGTCCATACAGGGTCAGGTAGCTGTCCAGTAACAAGGTGCTCGTCAGTGGATCAACTACACAGTTAGCCTAGTTTCCCCACAATCTTAAGCACCTAAAAAATTTTTAAAGCTTCTAAATGCTTAATGTCAAGGGAGACACTTAATAGCCACACTGTCTCCGTTAACAACATTGTTTCTAGTATACTACCTTGGATTGTGCATGAGTGCATATACTAACCTGCCAGAAGACAGCTTTTTGAGCATTTTGTAACTGAGTCACTTCCGTTTCACGAAAAGCTATGGTGGTGGAGTCAAGTCAGGGAGGGTTTGTTTATGTCACCATTGATTTCACTAGAAGTACCTTTACTACATCAGAGGGGTCTGCTATGCTAGACAACATTTTAGGGGAAAATACTACAAATGGGTGCCTCAACAGGACACATGGATGAGGCCAATGAGCCATAAGAGCATGTTAGGAGCACTTTTACCACCAAAAAAATCACATGAACTGAAAAGTTAACAATTAGTTTGGAAATCCTTTTTCTATTTATGATTAAAATTCTGTTTGGGTTCTGGGTACATCACACTACAGTCTTCTGGAATGAAGTGGATTTACTGGTGAGGGTCAGTCTTTAGACTTCCCTTTGTTGTACGTTCTTACAGGTTATGGTTGATCATACTTTCTTTTTGCTAAGGGGAAGGGTGAGTGAGAAGGCAGATTGGGGGTTTTCTGATACTGTTGACAATTGCAAGTATTGGCTGTTCTTAAATATTGAGCTGTAACTTGATGGAACAAAACACCTGAGAGGTGTCTGTGTATTAAGGAATTGGAAACAAAGCTGCTGCTTTGCTTTGTTAATTGCCTCAGGATATTTCTTTGAAAATAAGCTGTTTTAAGAGGAACAGAAGGGAACTCTGCTACCTGCTCTGTACACAGTGCGAACCGCGGAGCTTCGGATAGCCCAGCGTGGCGGGGAGAGCGGGAGACAGGAGGGCTTGGAACACGCAGGCATTGGACTATCTAGAACAGGAAGAGGCTCACCAACCTGGGCCCAGCACACTGGTAGGTTCATTGCTAACCTGCCTGTCTCACCCAGGCAGGCAGCGCCTCTACTTGTCCCTCTCTGAAACGAGTGTCTTGGTGAACTAATTCTATTTTATTGCAACTTTAAAAATGAAAGTTACTGTTCCAAATTTATAGCAGGTGCCTTATTTGCTTTGAGTCAAACCATTCCATATCAGTGTCCCTTGGCGTACTATACATAATTGGCTTTAGATGCTGGGTTTTTTAAAAAACGTACAACGTCTATTAATTTGACTAAGTTGCCATAGCTACATATGTAAAGTTGCATTCCCTTTGTATTTCATGTGAAGATTTCCAATTGAGAACATTTTGTATTAAGGATGGATTATGCATGTTTGGGTCAATGAAAGCTATGTCTTACTTGATTTATCCTTTAAAAATAAAGTTCCCTGAATATTTGATGCCTTCTGAAAGAAAATGATTTTACAGAGTTCTTACCTGAGTGTACTTTTTACAGTTAATAGAAAATGATTTTAAAGAATGCCTAGTATTATCATGTACTTGAGGTAAAATAAGAAGTGCCCAGATGCACAGATTTAAGGTTTATAACTGGGAATAGGTAGCAAGAAAAATATGTATAGCACAGTGAATTAAATACTTCCCCACCTAGGATTTACCCTCATTATTATCCGAATCTGCTTCATGGAAGAAGCAGAGTTCTTTCGACCTCCTTTAACCAGTTGAATTTTATGTCATCTAATGTTGAGCACAGTATGAGCATAAATGCTTTATTGGAGTTGTCTGCATTACCCAATTTTTGTAATTTAGCTGTAATATTTTAGTGAGTTGTCAATGATTTTATTGTATCTCTTGGGTTGTGAATAATGTTGCTCAAAGTAATTGAGTGGGCTTCCAAAATAAGCGAAGATTTTCATTGTAACAAGATGTATTGTAATGACTTTGACTTACATTAAAGAAATGTATATGCTCAACTGCAGGGCCATGGCTCTTCTCACTGAGGTTATGGACTTTTGCTGACACAGAGGGTGACCATATAATGGTGGATTATGTCCTCAGGCCGTTCAGCAGTAGAATTTTATTGTGCTTTAGCAGTCGTAAAATTTAGAACATCATCAAACTGTTACACGTAGAAATTGCTCCGAAGTTTGATTTACTTTTACCCGTAAAAGTAAATGATTTACGTTTTCATTTTTTTTACTTGTTTTAGACAACAACCACAACTTCAAGAGGTAGGAGTTGGGCTCAGCAACACATTCTCTGTCACCCCTCAGAGAATCCTGCCTTGTCTAAACATCGCCCCACCCTAGCCACTTGCACTGCTTTACCTTCAAGTCGAATTAGGACAAAAATGTCCCAATCTGATAGAAGTCCTATAAGCAGTACAAGGCCAGCAGTAAGCTGAAGGAGAAAGTTAAACTGCACTTAGCTATTTCAGGGTAAACCCATATATGCAGGATCATAACGATGGAAAAGACCTGGGAAATGAAGTCCAACTGCTTCAATTTACAGATAAATTAAAACAAAATCATTCAGTGAATATTGAGTCACTTCTGTGTTGGGTGTGGAGATGCAATGTGAATAGAGTCCCCGTACTCAGGTATCTTTCAATCCAGTAGTGGAGGAAAAGATACATCATAATGACCGTGCTTGTAAGTGTTTCAAAGGAGGGAAACCACATGAATGGTGTCTTTGCCCCTGCAGAGCTAGTTGAGGTTGAGCAGAAGCTAGAAATGTTTCCTGACGCAGCGTGTGCTACAGAAACCTAGGAATGATTGCAAAACGTCCATACCAAACACTTCCGTTTTCACGAGCTCTTTGCTTCTGTTTTTAGAAAAGCTCTTTTTTTTTTTTTTTTTTTTTTTAATGTTGCCGATTCAGAAAAAAGAGCTTGTCCTTTTATGGATGCAATTTCTTTTGAAAATGAAGTGATATTGACTACTGGTGTTTTTTGTGCAGCACAAAAATACAAAGATCTAATCAATAGTTATTCACTATAACATTCAAAGTATATTTTTAAAAAACATTTTGCCGTAATTTGTGCCCTCCATGGATACTTTTTATAACAGTTTCAGTGAATAAATGATGTGTGCCTTTCAGTATGCACGTTTCTACGTTGGAGTACACATAGAAAAAACCTCCACATTTAAATAATTAACACTGACTTCAGTATAATTAAGTGGGTTATAACAGGGTTTTCTTCTCCCTGTTATGGAGAAAGTCTCTCAAACAGAATGAGAACAATTGATTTCAGAGCTGAAAGGAACTTTAGAAATGATCTTGATTAACCTGTTTGTTTTACGCTGGAGAAAATTATGGCCTGGAAAAGTTACCTTTCCCGTCACCACCGAACCGGTAGCAGAGCAAAGATCGGAAAACTAGTTTGGTGATCACCCAACTGGCTCTTTGGTATGCAGAGGGCCAAGGAATCTGGATTCTGTAGGAATGTCTTCTTTTTTTTAAATTTAGGAGATTATAGGTTAATTTCCTGAAACCCCATGAATGTTCCATGAAGGTAAAGTCTGAAGGTTTACTAACATTCCATGGGTCCCCACTGCCTTTGGGACACGTGGAAATCGAGCTTTGATTTTCAGGACATGTCACAACCTCGGCCAGCCTCGCTTTGCCGCCTTGTCCACAGCTTCCGTCCATAGGCCTGCTCTAACCCAGGTCAGATGCCTGGGCCTTCTTTAAGGATTTTTGTTCGTTCATGTTGCCCACATCACAGTCCCACCTAGCCTTCGAAGCCCAGCTTAAACTTCACCTCCTCTGTGGTGGGAGTCAGAGACCCTCTCTTTGGGATTGATGGGGGGCGTTTATTATGCTGCATGTGTATGCGTTTTGTTTCTTAGTTTCTCAGCCAGAGTGTGGAGTCCTTGAGAACTAAGGCCGTATGTTGTGCTTCAGGCTTTTCCTCTACTCTCACCACCCCCCAGGGCTGGTACGAAACGTGACACACACAGGGAGAGTTCACCATTTTACCTGAGTGATAAAAGGAAAGTTGGCCACGAGTTCCCTTTCGGCACTTTTTTTTTTTTTTTTTTTTTTAATGTGTGTAGTTCCCTGGCTGGCAGTCGAACCCAAGCCGCAGCGTTGACAGTGCTGAAGCCTAAGCCACTACCCCAGGGAACCCCAGGCACATTGTTTAGGAACATGTCCTATAAAATCATCTCCCCTTGATAAAATAGTCATCCCACCTTCCGATCCTGGCCACCTCTGCTTAATGCTTGGGCTCAGCACCAGAGTTCAGTCTGTCCTTGAAACAAACTCCCAGGACAGTTTCGACATTTGGAAATATGTCAACAGTGGTATTTGTCCTTCGCTCATATTTGAGAACCGTTCATAATAAGTGTCGTTGGGAAAACCTGAACTTGATTTACAAGCCAAGCTGACACCTCACCACACCAGTCTGTCTAGTTACGAGGAAAAAGTCAAACCACCATGCTTGTTTAGAAAGGTGCCTGGGGGGTTTCCGCTGCCTCTGTCCTCAGTCCCGTCCTAGGGCACAAAGCAGGGACAAGAATGCCACATGGGGTGCTCATCTCCACACCACACCACGAAACCAGAATGGCTGTGTGCAACCCACATGCAATCCATGGAAGGGGTAGGCCTGTTCTCTCTTCACAAAGGAATTTTCTACAGCGAGGCCACCCAGACTGACTGGCATTAGGATGTGGCGTGGTTATCACACAACATCTCATACATGGTGCAGACAAGCCTCCCAGGGCCTGTCGGAGAAAACGTCACCCACGCACACATGCAGAACGGGGAGGTGTGCTTGGCTCCCGGTGCCAGGAGCGCCCTTGGACCAGATTCCAAAGCGCAGGTGCATCAGGATTAAAACATGAGGATCCCCGACCCGGTCCCCCTCATAAAGATAAGCACCCCCAGGGGTCCCCAAGCATGTTTCCGCCTGGCGGCAGCCTTGGCCACTCCTGCACAGCCCACCTGTTAATTACATGTGGATGACACGAGGAAGATGCCCCGGAGATTGGAAACACCCCGATTTCTGCTTGATGGAGAACAGCACGAGGCTGTATTTCCAGGCGCGATCCTGTGCTGCACGCAGCGTTCGGGGGGTGTGCGCTGGCGGTGGGCCTCGGAGTGTAACACCCAGCCCTCGTCGGCCATCTGATCTGTGACTCAGAGCATAGGGACCAGCATTAATGCGGCAGCCGGAACGTGGGAGCTCAGGCCCCTCGCGAGTCGCACCGAGTCAGGACTTGCATCATTCCAGGTGCCCCAGGTTTTCTGTGTGCACATTAAACTTTGAAGAGTGTTCATTCTGACCAGATGTCCCGTTTGAACGGGACAGGAAACAATGGCGCGGTCCCATTTCAAAGGGTGCACAGGGTCCCCCTACTGACACGCTGAATTTAGCCCAGGGAGACTAGGCTGACCACACGTGCCATTTGAAACAGGACCATGGCGTTCACTGTTTTCCGTTTCGTTTCACACGGGACATCTGGTCAACCTATCAAAGGCCTCCGCGTTCTAGTTACAGGGCCTCAAGCCCCACCTGCCTGGGCTTGGTCCTCGGTGTCATTGGAGAGAAAGGGAACACCTCCTCCGACCTCACGCAGCCATTATGGTCAAAGCCCTTCGGAAAATAAGTACTCCATGCAAATGAGATCCCACTAGGTCTGCGAACTGCAGAAACCAAGCTCTCTGATAGGGTGAAAGGCCCCGGAAACAAAAGGGACACGGCCTCTATATCTGACGTGGCAGGAAGTCACCTGCTTTCTTAGGATCACTTGCTTCTTTTGTACCTTGAACTACAATTTTGTCTTCCCCCCAAATTGGCCTTCTGAACTGCTGCTCAAAACTCCTAACACTACGAATAGCAGTCAGCTAATTAGCCCCTACCACGAACTACTTGGCACATCCCAGGTTTTCAAGGAGGCCTGTTGTATTTGGCCAAGGGCAGAGAACCCAGGGGACGAAGACCACCTGTCCGCAGAGGCCTCTGCTGCTGGATCACACCTCCCGACAACCCCCCTGCGACAGGAAAGGGGCACGAGCTTCCTATGACATACACCCTCATGGAACTTTCTTTGAACGGGCTTCAATGCCTGTTAAAAGAATATAGAAAAACATATAGACCAGGGCTTCCCTGGGCCACATCGGAAGAAGAACTGTCTTGGGTCACATATAAAATACACTCACACTGACGACAGCGGACGAGCTAAAAAAAGGAAAAAGTGGGCATAATTTTCGGAATGTTTTAGGGAAGTTTACGTATTCCTGTTGGGCTGCATTCAAAGCCGCCCTGGGCCACGTGCGGTGCGGGATGCAGGTTGGACAGGCTTGATGTAGAGAAAATAGATGAAATTTGATTTGATACCATAACTCATGTCTAAAATAAGCTTAGATTTACAGAAAAGTTGCAAGGATAGTACAGAAAGTTCGTTTGTACCCTTCACTCAAGAGTCCCCTAATGTAAACACCTTCTATAATCATGGCACATGTGTCAGAACCAAGATGCTAACGTCGGAGCAATACCATTAACTGAATTAGGAGTTTATTTGGATTTCACCTGTTTTTCCACTAATGTCCTTTTTCTGTTTTAGGATCCTGTCCAAGCTACTACGTTGCAATCTAGCCTTCACTCATTTTTTAAAAATATATAAGCAACTGTGCCTAATAGATTGTGCTCTGGATTTTTAAATATTTTAATTGTATCAGATATACACAAAGTAACACAAGATGTCTACATGCCATCATCAATATACCACAGCTTGTTAAAATTTTGCTGTATTTGCCTTAAATCTCTTTTTAAAAAATATAAATAGGTTAAAGATATGACAAAACATCCCTTTTTTGCCTTCTGAAGTCAGTGTAGTCCATTGATATACATTTTTTATTGCATGTATATAAATTCATAAACAATACGCTTACAGGAGGTGTGAGTCATCCAACTTTGTGCTTCTTTTTCAAGATTATTTTGGTTATTCTGTGTCCCTTGACTTTCTATGTGAATTTTAGGATCAGTTTGTCATTTTCTACAAAAAATCCAGCTGGTATTCTGTAGGGATGGTGTTGAATCTGTAGATCAATTGGGGGAATATTGCCATTTTAACAATATTAAGTCTTCCAATTCAAGAACACCAGTTATCTCTTCATTTATTTTGATTTTCCTTCATTTCTTTCAACAACGTTTTCAGTATTTTTATTCCATTGTAAATGGAATTATGTTCTTAATTTTTTTTTTGTTTGCTCAGTGCTACTATGCAGGAGTATTTGTTTCTGTATATTGAGCTTGTGTCCTACAACTTTACTGAGTTCGTTTATTCTAATGGTTTTTTAGTGGATTCCTTAGGATTTGCAACATGCCAGATTATGTTTTCTGCAAATAGAGATGGTTTTACTTCTTCCCTTTGCAATCTGACTCCCCCTTCCCCAATTACTCTGGTAGAGCCTCCAGGGCAAGGCACCGGTGAGTGTGATGTTAGCTGTGGGGTTTTTGTAGATGCCTTCTTTTATTCAGATGGAGATTTTGGTTTGCTAGTATTTTGTTGAAGATTGCTGCATTTACAGTCACAAGAGATCTTAGTGTAGTTTTTATTTCTCGAGATGTATTTGTATGGCTTTGGTATCAGGGTAATACTAGCTTCAAGGAATAAAATGGGAAGAGTTTCTTCCTCATCTCTTTCCTAGAAGAGTTTATGAAGAGTTGGTGTTAATTTTTTTTAAAATATTTGGTTGACTTCACCAGGGAATGGTACTAATTTCACAACATATACATACATGATCTCATTATGTGGTATGTCTTCAACTTGTACAATGTATATGTGAATTATATCTCAGCATAACTGGGGGGTGAGGGGACAGTTCAGCACTGAGACCATCTGGGTATTGACTTTGTGAATAGTTGTATGTATTAATCTATTTGCAGATAATTTATTGATAAGTTTTTTGGGGATAGTTTTTAAAATGACAAATTCAGTATCTTTACTTGTTTAGGTCTCTTCAGATTTTCTCTTTCTTCTTGACTCAGTTTGTGTCCTTTAAGGAATTTGTCCATTTTCTCTAAGTTACCTAATTTTTTGGCACATAATTATCCCTAATATATTTTAATGATCCTTTTTGTTTCTGTGAGGTGAGTGGTAGGATCCCTTCTTACATTTGAGCTTTCTCTGTCTCTCTCTTTCTAGCTAAAGGTTTCTCAAATTTGTTGTTCTTTTTTAAAGAACGAACTTTGGGGTTTATTCATTTTCTCTATTGTTTTTTATTCTCTATTTAATTTCTGCTCTATAGCAACTGGTATTCTTGGTTTCCTTGTCTGGGTACAAAACCTCTGCTCTATAAATGAGCTGGGGTGAGGGGCATCAGACTCCAGTATTCTCCGTGTGCCAAACCCTAGGCGGACCCTCTGCACCGTGAGTGGGAACCGGGTGGAAGACGGGAGCCCCAAGTTCTTGACCACATCTGTCTGGAGTGGCGTCTCCATTGCTCTGAGTTGTGGGTAGGCGGGGAGGGGGCAGGTCCCCCATGTTCAGATGCCACAGATACTGCTCTGACTGAGGTTTCTTGAAGAAATGTTTCTGCATTTACTGTACAGTCTAAAGACTAATGATAAAGAATTGAAGTTTTTAAAAGTTTTCACCAATTTCACACTGGAGTGGGACCATGGAGACCCTCAACATGCCATGCGAAGAGTAGACCTTGAGTTTTTTGTTTGGTTTTTTTTTTTTTTTTTTTTTTTTTTTTTTGGTGGTTCCCTGGCTGGTAGTCGAACCCAGGCCATGGCATTGAGAGCGCCGAAGCCTAGCCACTACAACCACCAGGGAACCCCAGAAATAGACTTTGAAGGGTTGCTTTTTAATTTTTAAATTTGATGTTACAACTATGTAACATATTTACATGATTCTAAAATCATATCTATTAAACAACGTATATTCAGAGAAATCCAGTTCTTACCCATATCATTCCTACTCAGCTGCCTGTCCCTATTGCCAGGTTTAAGATTTCTTAGTGAGATGTAATTAATACACCATAACGTTTACCCTTTAAAGTGTGTAATTCAGTGGTTTTAAAAATTACGTTTACAAAGTTGTGCAACCATCATCACTATCTAATTTTGGAATATTTCATCTCAAAAAGAGACCGCGCATCTATTAGTAGTCACTCCCCACTTCCCCTCGCCTCCAGCCCCTAGCAACCACTCACGCATCGCCTTTCCTTTTGGATTTGCTTATTCTGGACTGTTCCTGTCGACGGAATAATACCATATGCGGCCTTTGCAACTGACTTCTTTCACTTAGCACAATGTAGTCAAGACTTATTCATTTTGTAGCATGAATCAATACTTCCCTTTTTTTATGGCTGAATAACAGGCCATTGTGCGGATAGAACACAGTTTGTTTACTTAGCAGTTGATAGACACTTGGGTTGTTTCCATTTTTTGGCTATTATGAATAAGCTGCTATAAACATTCATGTTCAAGTTTCTGTGCGGATATATGTGTTTTTCCTTGTATATGCCCAGGGGTGCAACCGCTCTGTTACAGATAGCCTTTTTAAAGGTTTTTGTTTGATTCTTTCTTAGATAGATGCTGTTTATGTCGTGTCTTCTGTTCCTTTGTGTTTGATCTTTCTATGTCACTATGTTTAAGGATCTATTTTAAATAACATGTACCTGAATTTTTATTTTATTCTGATATTAAAATATTAAAAGTATATTTAAAAACTGTCTTTAGTTTATTTACATATATTATAAGTAGTAATAATTTTGGATTTATTGCTAATACTCTAGTTCTTATTTTTCTGTTTACCATGTGCTTTCACTTTTATTATTTTAAATATTATCTTATTTATTTTTAACTTCTATTCCTGCCTTTTACTGAATTGATTGGGATTTGGGAATCCTGGTTTTCTTTAGGGTAAACTCTCCCTTGGCAGCCTGATATCTTCTTTATTATAATTTTCACACCTGTGCCTCTTTTGTTTCAGAAATTGGAGACCATCTTTTCATTAAGTTGTAGTTTCTTCCTTTCCTCCCAGCTTAGTGTAATTTGAAAAAGGCTTAGCTTGTAGAAGATAATATGAAATTATTTTCATTTCTATCTTAAGTGTACACAAACACACAGAACTGTAGGTTCCAATGCATAAAGCTTTTGAAAACTGTTTTTATCTCAATCTTTGTACTGTAAAATATTCCCTAGCATCTTATCATCCAAAGATAGACTTTTGAGTATTCCTATTATTAGGAATACACACGAAACTAGAGAGAAAGACTCGTGGTGGGTGCAGAAGAAGCCACTTGGAGGCTGGTGGACGGGCGGAGACATGGAAAGGACTGGTCCAACACACACATGTGGCCATTAAAAATCGGGAGGGATATGTCATCTGCAGAGGTCCCCCCTGGAGGAGCAGGGGTTCCAGCCCCACACCAGGCTCCCCAGTTCCAGTGCCGGGGAGAGACATCCCCATAACTCCTGGCTGTGAACACCAGCAGAGACCGTGGGGGAGTGAGACGAGGGCAGCTGGAGTCCCAGGCGCTGCGCTTAAAGGGCCCGTGCAGGGACTTACACACCCTGAGCTCACTCATCCTGAGCTCCAGCAGCTTGAAAGGTACCAGGGACGTGCGAGGGGGCCTGAATTGTCTGGCTTCAGGGCAAAGGCTGGAGGGGCAGCTTTCTCCCCGACTGAAGAGCTGGTGGAAGCCATCGTTTCTTTGTTCAGCTCTCCCCCTTCCTGGCGGGTAGATGTAAGCGGCTGCCTATCCCTGTCTCCATCAATTTGGCTATCACCAGTCATTCACCCTGATTCCCCGGGAACCCCCTTCACCCAAATTTCAGGCCCATCCAAGCCACTTCCAGTGGCTTTTCTATATAAACAGCTTGCCTTGGCTCATGCTGCACACTTTCCTAAAATCTCTCAAAGGTTCACAAAACCCAGACAAGCAGTATCTGTCTTCGACATGTCCCATACCTCTGGCTGAGGAGCCCTAAGCCCAGCACTAGCAACAGTCATCCTTGGTTCGAGGCTTGGCCTCTTGGAGCCTCCAATTCCAGCATGAGGGGTGGCCATCTGCAGATTGCTTTATGGCTCATGCCAGGTAGCTCTATTACAGGTCAGAGGTGGCAGCTGAACTTGGCCTGCAGTGGGGCCTCTCCCAGAAGGCCCTGGGGCTGGCATCCCCAGTGGTCAGATTTGGACCCAGCCGGAGCATCATTTGACTGCCTTCAGGGAAAATACACCCAAAGGGCACATTGGGCAGTCACCAGAGCCTCACTAAAGTGAATCCTGCTCTGTAGGATCAGCCCCTGCACAACAGTTTCTCCTCTGTAGTCACGGCCAGTCCTCACAACAAAATCAGCCTGAGGATCAGTCCCTCCCATTGACATGCAAAGAACAACCAAGGCTCAAGTACAACAGTGGGGCACACACAACTCATACAAGGGACACACCTGGACTATCCAGCTCAGGGGACCGGGAAGACTGCACCCCTGAGCCCCACAGCACACCTGCTACATAAGGCCACTCTACGCAGACTAGGAGACATAGCAGCCCTATCTAATGCAAACACAGGGAGGCAGCCAAAAATGGGGAGACAAAGAAACACTTCCCAAATAAAAGAACAGAGCTCCAGAAAAAGAACTTGGCAAAATGGAGACAAGACAATGTATCAGATACAGAGTTTAAAACACTGGTTATAAGGATGCTCAAAGATCTCAGGGAGAATTGCAACAGAGAGATAGAAAACATAAAGAGGAACCAGTCAGAAATAAATAGTACAATAACTGAAATGAAGAACGCATTAGAGAAAATCGACAATAGATTAGATAAAGCAGAGGATCAGATCAGTAATTTGAAAGATATGGCAGCAGAAAACACCCAATCAGAAGAGCAAAAAGAACAAAGAATCCAAAAAATGAGGAGAGTTTAAGAGACTTCTGGAACAACATCAAGTATACCAACGTTCACATCATAGGGGTACCAAAAGAAAAGAGAGTGCAGGAATTGAAAACCTACTTGAAGAAATAATGATAGGGAACTTCCCTAACCTGATGAAGGAAATAAATATACAAGCCCAGGAAGCACAGAGAGTCCGAACAATGAATTAAATGCTGCAATGAAAAGATGGGGTGGCTGAGTGGGTAAGAAGTAGGCTGACCAGACTTACCATTTTAAACAAGATAGAAAACAGTGGTCCTGTCTCATTTCAAATGGTACACAGGGTCAGCCTAGTCTCACTGGGCTACATTCAAAGTGTCAGCAGGTCGACCCTACCTAGCGTTTGAAACAGGACAGTACTGTTTTTTTCTGTCCCATTTAAAATGATTTGTCTGGTCTACCTAGTAAGACAATAAGACCCTCACATACATTGCATATATGACACTCACTTCATATCAAAAGACGCATACAGATTGAAAGTAAAGGACTAGAAACAAATATTTTATAAGAATGGAAACAAAAGAAATAATAGCTGGGGTAGCAATACTTACACTGGACAAAACAGACTTTAAAACCAAGACTATAACAAGAGACAAAGAAGGACCCAGTAATTCCATTTCTGGGTATTTATCTGAAGAAACTCAAAATGTTGCTTTGAGGGGACATGTGCGTCCATATACTCATGGCAGCACTGTTTCCAGTGGCCAAGCTGTGTCTGCAGATGGAGGAATGGATAGAGGAGGAGGTGCATACCTACGAGGGCACATTGCTCGGCCAGGGAAGGGGATGGGCTCCTGCCATCTGCAGGGGCGTGGATGGACCCGGAGGGTGTTGTGCTGAGTGGAGTGTGTCAGACAGAGAAAGACGGGTGCCCTGTGATTTCGCTTATATGTGCAATCTAAAGAACAAATTAAACAAAACAGAAACAAACTCAGATACAGAGAACATTCTGGTGGGTGCCAGAAGGGAGAGGGTTTGGGGGTAGGTGGAAAAGGGGAGAGGATTAAGAAGTGCAATTTGGTTGTTACACAGTAGTCATGGGAATGTAGGGCATAGCCTGAGGAATCTAGTCAATAATAATGTAATAACTATGTATGGCATAAGATGGGGACTAGATTTACTGGGGTCATAGATGGGAGGGGATTGGAGGACAGGGTGAAAGAAGTGAAGGCATTAAGAAGTACAAATTGGGGGTTACAAAAGAGTCATTTAGATGTAAAGTAAAGCATGGGAAATACAGTCAATGATACGGTAATAACTATGTATAGTGCCAGGTTCAGACTAGTCAGGGAATCACTTCTTAACTTACATAAATATCTAACCACTTACACCTGAAATTAATATAATACTGAATGTCACCTGTAATTGAAAAATTAAAAAGGAGGGGAGATAAAGGGGGAATAAAAGGCTCAAATTCCAGGTATAAAACAAGTAAGTCAAGGGATGTAATGTACAACATGGGAAATATAGTCAATAATACTGTGACAGCGTGGTACAGTGCCAGGTGGCTGCTGGACTTGCCGTGGTGATCACTGCTTTAGGTATAAAATGTTGAATAATGATTGTGTATCCTTGGAACTCATATAATATTGTATGTTAGCTACATTTTAATAAAAATATTAAAGACTTATGATTTATATAACTTATCTGCAAAGGGTTCAGGAACATAATTATAGATGAGAAAGAGAGAGAATGATAAAAGTGCATGATATAAAATGTTAACAGTTATAGACAAGTACACTTGAAATCTACGTAATTGTACTAACTGATGTCTCCCCGATAAATTGAGTAATAATAAAAAAAACAAAAAAATAGCATAGATAAAAATATGAGAAATAAAAACGTCATTTTTATTAAAAATAAATAAATAAATAAAATGTTAACAGTAAGTTAACAGAAGTAAATGACTGTTTGGTACTATTTCTATATTTGCAACATTTTATGACTGAAATTTTTTCCTAAGGGGATGTTTTAAAACTCCATATTTAGCAAAATATTTAAAAGAAAGTTTCTTTTGTTTGTGGAAATTTCCATTCACATTAAGTACAAAAGGCAAACTATTACATTAAAATATTTGATGATGATGGAGTGCCACCCAGTGTTCAATTTCTGCAACTACTCTCAGACTCAGACTGAAAAGCGTATTTGCAAATGGCTTTCTGCTGATTGATTTCTTTATGGTGGCAGCATAGATTATGAAAACAATGCGTGTGCAGCCTCACGCCGTTGACTGCATCTCTTAATTGCATCATTTTCTCTTGTGCTTGATTTAATCTTGTGTTTGATAAATTTAGTGTCGTCCAAGTGTACAGAGCTTATGAAGTCTACAGCAGTGGGCAGTGATGTCCCAGCCCATCACATTCACTCACCACTCACTGACTGACTCACCCAGAGCAACTTCCAGCGCTGCAAACTCCATGCATAGTACATGCCCAAATAGGTGTGCCTTTTAAAAATCTTTTATACCCTTTTTTTCCTTACCTTTTGTGTTTAGATACACCAATACTTAGCACTATGTTACAATTGCTTACACTACTCAGTACAGTGACGTGTTGTGCAGGCTGGTAGCCGAGGAGCAGTTTCCGCTCTACGACGTTCGCACAACGAGGAACACGGTCCTCCCAATGTGTCCTCGCCCTTGCACAGCGTGACTGTATTTTATATGTTTGCTGGTGCAGACGGTTTCGACTTAATGGTTTTCCAGCTTTACGATGGTGTGAAAGCGATACAAAGTCAGCAGAAACCATACCTCAGATTCCGAATGTTGGCCTTTCCCTGGGGCGGCGGCGTGGGTATGATACTTTGTCACGATGCTGGGCGGTGGCAGTGAGCTGCAGCCTCCGGTTCAGACGTGCGGTCGCGAGGATGAACAGCCGATACTCTACGGAGCGCTGTGTTGTCAGAGGTTTTTGGATGTCGTGTTCTGAGTACGCTTGAAGTATAGTAGAAGAGCGTGAGCCACGATGTTCAGCAGGTTAGGCGTGTTCAGTGCATTTCGATTTAACACCATTTTCAACGTACTGGCTCATTGGGACGTGACCCCATCGTAAGGCGAGGACCACCTGTATCCTCCTTTGGGTGTATGTTTTTAACTACCTATTCATTAATGTAACAGATTTATTTTCATGCATGCTGAAGTCGAGATTTAGCTTTCTTTTTCTTTAATGTCATGTTAAAATACATTTTTGAAACTGGAAAGAATATACCACAGTCGGTGACTTTCCTTCAGCTTTGACAAGGGTCATGTTAATCTCTGCTCTCATGAATCCCACGAGAGCATGGCTATGGACGTGGAAGGAGAATTTTTGTTTTGTTTTGCTCTTTCCTGAGTAAAGTCGTCACACTTGTTCCATGCTAGGATGTCTGGAAACACGGACATCTCTAAAACCTGAAGTCGAAATGGGGAAATTCTTGCAGAATGTCTCGCCAACATTTGGCGCACACCTCTCTGATGACACCGCGCTCGGCCCTCCCTGTCCCTTCCTCCGGTGCACCAGCTGCTCCCCACCTCTCGTGGAGAGTCTTACACAGCCTTGCAGACTTCGGCTGTATTTAAGGAATCAGGGTCTGTCTCCCCTCACTGTTCATCCTTCGATTGACAAGTAGCTTTTTCTTTTTAAACTTGTCTCTTCTTCTGTCGAACGAGCCTTGTTTGGTTCAGCATTTACAGCAAAGCAGACAGGAGGCAGACGACCTGGGTCACGGTCTGGGCATTTCTGGGCTTCCGTTATTTTCTCAGCAAAAATAAAAACATGGTTATTTCCCTAACACTGTCCAATAGGACTGTTTTTGAACCCAATGATAAAGAAAAAGGTGTAGCTTTCCTATGTGGCATGTTGGGGTTTTTTTTTTTTTATTTCCATTTTGTTTTCACATTTATTTTTTTTTAAACTGTGGTAAAACATGCATAACATAATTTATCACCTTAGCCATTCTTTAAAAGGGGAAACGAATTGTCTTTTTATTGTAGTTGGCTTACCATTGTGACCATTTTTAAGTGTGCAGTTAGTAGCATTAAGTATAGTCACCTTGTTGTGAAGCAGACACCCAGCACCTTTACACCTTGCAAAACTGGACTCTACACCTACTGAGCAATGACTTCCCACCCCAGGCCCCGGGCCCTGCCGACCACCGCGGCCCTTTCTGCCTCTGTGACTCTGATGACTTCAGATAGCTCACGGAAGTGGCGCCCTACAATATTTGTCCTTTTTGTGACCGGACTTTTTCACTCAGCACAACGTCTTTGGGTTCATCCATGGGGTGGCATGTGGCAGAATTTCCTTCCTAAGGCGGAGTAAAATTATATTCTCTTGTTTTTCTGTGGAGATACACGGGTTGCTTCCACTTTTTGACGTTTCGAATTATTTCTGCTATAAGGAATAGCTCTGTGACGTGAAGACAATTTAGACTTAAAAGAAAAGTGAACAGAATGGGGATTCTGGGTCCCTGGGTGGCATTGGTGTATTTATTCGAAGCGAAGAAAGACTGTCCTGGAACGTTGTGTCATACTTTGCGACCCCGCTGATCCCTTCTTTTACCCTCTCTGTACACTCCCCAGTTCTGTGCTTACGGTCCAGGTATGAATCAGTTGGCCAATTTGGGCCGATTCAGCTGAGAACAGAGTAATGAGTGAGATGGCAGGATCACACAGGGCCACGTGCCAGAGGTTCTGGTTCTTTCTGAGATTTTGAGTAACACCCCAGGTTTGCCAAGGGTTGCGTGATCAGTTCAATCAGGCAGGCCTCTCAAAAGCCCTCTGCGGGCGTCAGCGAACCCCGCACACCTGCTGGGCCCGGGGAGGTCGGCGGTGGGGCCCGTCTTCTCAGCGTGTTCAGGGACACTGGCATATTACAAAGTGAAATGGTCCCCAGGACTACAAAACTGGCGAAAAAAGCCTCTTTTAGACGCGTGCCTGGAGTCTGTAATCTGCTCCTCGGCTACAACACCTAAAGCTCCGTAAACAACACTTGGCTGCAGAATTATACCCTGGCCCTCAGGCCCAGCCCCAGCCCTCAGGCCGTCGCTAACGGGGCTCCTGTCCCCCAGGAATAACTCAACAAAACTCATCAAGCGGCTTGGCGTCTCCTTGCACGCGGGGAGGTAGGGGTTGCGTTGCACAACCTGGCTGCTGTGACCCCTCTGGCTGCCGTGAGCCCCTCCTCCAGCTGAGCCCTGAGTCCTGCATCTGGGACTGTGCTTTCCTGGTCCCTCAGCTTCTCATTTTGGGGTCGCCCCATCCTTGCTGCTAGCAGCTCTGCCATCACGTGCTCATCCCGGTGCAGGCGACCTGGTGCCCCCGCGGCCTGCAGGGGCCTGGAGAGGGCGGAGACCTAGCCGCTGCTAAGGGGCCATTCTGACCCGTCGCCAGGCACCACCCCACGTTTTCCGATTGAGAAGGTCTGGGCTGGGCTCCGAGAATTGCTAACAAATTCCAGGTGCCGCTAGCGCTGCTGGTCTCGGGACTCCATCCGGAGAACTGATGTGGGGGGTGAAAAGGGTAGTTTCCGAAAGAACCCCATCTCGCAGTACTGACACTGTTATCCACCAGACACTATTCCGTAATAAGGACTTCACTCGTTTTGTCTCTATGGCAACATTTTTTTTTTTTAATTGTCAATTGAGGAAACTGAGTCAGAGAAGTTAACTGTCTTTCTCAAAGTCACGCTGTGTAAGGGCTAGTGCTGGGCTAGTCACCTGTACGGGTTTCCATTAACCTCTACAACAGCAAGTAATATTCCCGACAGCTTGAAAGGAGTATTTTTTCATTTACTTTTGTGTGAACTTCTAAAAACTCAAGAGATGCTCAAGAAAAACAACCAGGGTCGCTAATCTTCAGCTATGGTGCCTTTCCCACCAATTACATTCATTTTTTTCATGTACCACCCCCCATGGTGGACCAGAAGGATAGAGAATGACGGGGTATCACAAAATAATTTAAAAGGAGGAGCACCCTGGCACTTTTTCTCTCCTCTCTACTGTTTTTAGACGCCTCCCCCCAATCTTCAGCCAGAGTCCTGTTTCTGTCACCTGTGAGGGTGTGGCTTACTAGGTACTTCTCTCCTCTCCAAAAAAGGGCCCATTGTCCCTCTCGGTCCACTGGTGCTTTAATCTGGGCATTTCCAAGAGCTCAAATTGACAATCATGATTGATTGGAGAGTTTGCTGCTTGAATGACTGTAAATTGTGGCAGATTAGTCCCGCTTGGCTCTCCATGCCTGTGACCACGATAATCTAGAGCAAAAAAAGGTCTTGAACCAACACTCCTGAATTTCATCAACTCTAAGGTGCCACTGGTTGTAAGAAGGAGCATTATTTTACGTGCAGGCACACCTTGTTTGATTGTACGTCACTTTATCGAGCTTCACAGATGCTGCTTTTTTTTTTTTTTTTTTTTGCAAAATGAAGGTAAGACCCTTCACTAGTGAAAAGTTGATGACCCATTTTCTTGTGGTGGTTCAGAACCACACCTGCCATATCTCCAAGGTGGGCCTGGGTCACCAAGAGCAAAAAGGAATACTGTCAATTAAAACTGTGACACAGAGTCTCAGCTGAAGTCCTTATGCAGTAATTGGTCACACTAATTTCTCATTACTTTGACAACTCTTTCATCTATTCTGAAGGATTTGGCAAGGTTGCCAAGTCCATTCAGGTGCATTTCTTGGCATGCCAGGGCTTCTCAAATTTAACTGGGGACATGAATCACTTCGGAGTCTTGTTAACATGCGGATCCTGACTCGAAGGTGGGGCTAAAACTCTGCATTTCTAATAAGCTCCCAGATAATGCTGATGCAGCTGGTTGCACCCCACTTAGTGAGCAGAAAGGTGACAGGTAACCTTTTACATGTCTCTCCTTAGCAAAATGGAACTCCTCTTCCCCTACTCCTGGGCAGTTTCCTTTTATTTTATTCTAGGGCACTTACTTGCTTGTCGCTTTGCAAGGAAACACAGGGTTGCACTAATTCCTTCAACAACAAATATTTGCTCTCCAAATATCAAACTTAAGCCCCACACCTTTGCTGCTAGACCTTTCTTTGTACAAAGACCATTTGTTTCAATATTGGATCATAGTGTAAACATTTTGAAGGCATTTTAAAGGGAATAAAGCCCTTTAATCCATCCAATAGGACAATGCACACAGCTCAAGAGAAAAGAAGGTCGTATGGACTGTCACAACCAAGTTCATGAACGTCCAGGCTGACATTGAATGTGGGAAACCATCAGTTTGTATGACTTATTCTGATTTCTTAGTAATATGAAAAAAAAGAATGTATGAGAAGTATAATTATGGTATTATAGTATGTTAAAGGAACAAAAAACATTACGAGGGTAAGGAATGACATTGATAAAACTATAAGTCCCTTGCAAAAAAAAAAAAGAAAGTGTCTCGCGCTTACCTGTTCGTTCACGGTGTCCGTGTTGGGTGTGACTGCAGGTAAAGGAACAGCCGGTCAGCAGTTCGGGCCCCAGGGCAGCCGGAGACCACGTTAAAGGACACAGCCGGGACACAGCCAGTCCTCATTATGTATGGGTTCTGTGTTAGCGAGAGGAACGGAAAAGAGTGTTTGGTTCAGTTACAGTAAGGACTTGTGTTCTGATTTCCAACCATCAGGTGGCGACCAAACAAAACCAATGAAAGTATTCCGGCGTGTCTTCGGCATCATGCTGGACTTGAGCAATTCCTTCATCTAAATACGTCAGGGGCACGGAGAGCTTTTTCTCTCTCTGTGAGCGAGCTGCTGACCTCCTAGGGAATAAAACCTCATCGATCAAAGGCACATGCAAATCCAAACAAATACAGTTTTTCAAAGAGAACCCTAATGTGTCCACATCAATGACTTCTAGAAGTAACATCGGGAGACCTATTTTGGATAAGTTTGAACAAAAGTAAACAAATTTATGTCCATGCTCCATGATAGCTAGTTAGAGGAGGGGTGAGATGAAGTAAAGAACAACAGCAGAAAGAAAAACAACAAAAGATAGAAAGACGAGCAGACACAGGCAGGCCACGCAGAGTGAGGCCTGGAACACTCTGGAACACTTGGCGAGCCCTGTGACTCAGCTGGGGGGCGACAGAGAAACACCGCGAGAAACACGGTCTTAGGGCAACGCCATGCTGATGCTTCTTGTCCCTCAGCACCCAGGGCATCAGGTCAGTAACCCCACAGAGCCCGGCCAAAGGCCCATGAAGCCTTTCGCTGCGACGCTCGGATGCATCCGGATGAGCATTTCCATGCGCTGACGGTGGTGCTCGCCTTCACCCCAGGCGCTCAGAAACTCCCTGTCAGCGTTCCAGAAAGGAAGTCTAGGAAAGCCGACGTACATTTTTCTGTATTTCGGTGTTTTTCAAGAATGGATAACAATAGGAACATTTTATACTTGACTCATATATGTGAATAAAATGTACCACCTTAAGTGTATTTACTTAAAAATATAAATACTGTAATGATTGTAAAATTGTTATTCAATGTGAAATTGTTTCAAGGACTTTTCTGTGTTTACAAGACTTTTTAAATATGTTTTCCTGTGGCTTGTACTATCAACCACAAGGATGTTTTGTGTGCCCTATTGTGTAACGTTTTGTAATAAATTTTTTATGTTATCAATGCCATTAGATTCTAATTTTTCTATACTAAAATCTGATGGATGCCACTTAATATGTTTTGAGTATTTTTTGCTAAAATTCAACCTAACAGTAAATTTATTACCATGCAACAAAAATTGAAAATAAAAATGTCATTTATATACAAAGCAGCATGGAATGTTATTGTTAAATACATAAACTCATCAAAATGTCAACTTTTTATTTTTTGTGGCTTTTGACACATTTTGAAACAAAAAACGTGAAGTCGGTTAACGCAGTGGAAGGGTTAACCTCCAAACATCCCCTTCCTCAACCGGGAGGCCGGTCTGCTTTTCTTTGCAAACCTGGAAGTTTAATTTCAAAATGACGATTTCTTTTCCACTCAACGTGAAAGAGTCCCCACCCCATGTAAGGAAACCCCTTGAGTGTTTAAAGTCCCCTCTTTGTCATTCTAGCAGTTCTATCCTTGTGGGCGTGGTATTTAATCATCAGAAACAGTCAGGTAGCCTTGGGTCTGTTTTGTTACGCTATCTGGCAGCTATAATCATTCTAGTGGGCACACATCCCCTGTCACCCCTATTGTTGTGTGCGTGGGTGCCCGCGCCGTGGCAGGTCCCTGGCCTGCATACGTCATGCCGGCCCCCGTGAAGATGTTCTGTGATGGGAACTAAGACAGAATTTCCCTTCCGGGAACACAGGGTAACAGTGGACCCTGCTTCCTGCCTCTTGAGGGATCCAGAAGTTTCTGTCACCTCGGCTTACCACCCAGAGGGGGCCGTGGCCCCGTGTGCGTGTAGCGCGCTTCTCTGTCTTTACGGGGAACTGGATGCAGTGACGTTGGGGGCAGGCTCCCACTCACAGGCAGAGCTGCTCTGCGATGGCCTCCCTGTGCCGAGGAAACGTCTAGCAAACTGGCACAGCTGTCATCGTAACCAGAAAGTGACAAGGGACTCGGAAGCAGCGGAAGGGTTGGAGGAAAGCCCTCTCGTCGGTGCTGTGCGCCGCCACCGGTCGGCACGGTGAGGCCTCTGGGAACCTAGGTCAGAGGACACTCGGCAGCCGGACCAAACTCCAGAGGCGTGCACGGCCCTGCCTGTACCCCTTGGGGATTCTGGGAAACGCTGGCACA